>CM035110.1:6673947-6915786 GCA_020205505.1 Panax japonicus | reverse complement strand
AAATTTGAGTGGTTAAATTCATATTTTTAAATAGTTTATTGGATTTTGTCTTTTATTCGGGTCAAACTAGTCATTTAATTTATGTGAGCTAATAAATATTAAAAAGTGATAGATAAAATTAATTTAGTAAAATTTAGCCTTAAAATTAATTGGGTTTAATTTATATGTTGGTAATATAAATTCTATTATAATTAAAAAATTAATAAGATCTTAATAAATAAATAAATATCTAAACCTACCACCTACCTCTGATACGAACTGACTAATGAAAAAATAGAGGTAAAAATTGGTAAAACGTGCATTTTTTTCTACTGTTGTATATATATCATAATTTTATATGATATAGATCAAGGGAATTGAATAAGAATTATTAGTAGGATATTGTATTAGTAGTATCCTCTCTCTCTCTCTCTCTCTCTCTCTCTCTCTCTCTATATATATAATATATATTATATATATATATATATATATAATATATATATATATATATATATATATGGGAACCTATCCATGGCAATCGGTTATCATGAGAATTGTGCAACAACTTCTTTTTGTACCGTTGATAAATTAATTTGAAGGCTGAGATTAAAAGTTATATTTGATCAGCCGGCACAGGTTGTTGTGCCCAAATATTTACTTGTGTCGGCTTCTATTTTATTAAGAGAGGCCCACGTAAAATATTATTGTCAGTATAGTTATACAATATGAATATTTATTATTAAAATAATCTGGCCGGAAGAGCTTATACCGACTTATCTTTTTTTTCCCGGTCGGTACAGTTTGTACCGGCTTGTATAAGGAAATAAAAAAAAAATATTTTGAACTCGGCCGGACCAAGCTGTCACGGCTGGGAAATAAAAAGAAAATAAAAATATCCAACTATTCACTGCTAAACAAATTCGAACTCGCAACCTCAAGCACCAAACCCTCGTCATATGACCACCCGAGCACCACGAGCATAGCTATTCATTTCAACCAAGTATATATCTTTATATTAAAACTTCACCATCCCCCAAAATCTATATTTATTATTATATTATGATTTATTTTTATATAAATCTATATTATTATTGGGTTTGTTAAAATAGAAATAAGTTAATTTTTATATTTATTATTATCCCCTTTAATATTTTTTTCTTATTTTTGTAATAATATCAATAAAAGATTATTAATATATAAATAAATATCATTCTTTAATAAAATATAAAGTGATTATTATAAATCTTGCATTATTAGTATTAATAATTTTATTATTAAATTGGTTGAGTGGAATTTAAATGAATTTAGATTATAGTAATTTATTTTATTATTACACATATTTATTTTTATATTTATTTTAATTATTATTTGAGTATGAGTAAATAATATGAAATTATTTTAACATTAATATAAATAATATAATTATTAATAACTAGACTGAATAATAATATCCATACAGTTCAACCAAATAGATATTTTTATTAATTAATATGTACATTAGATAACCGGGACATATTTTATATCTCAGAGGCCGGAAGTAAGCTTGTAATTTCTGAGAGCTCCCAGTGCATGCGGTAACGAAGACCATAACATCTTCCAAGGACCACTTCTCTAGGTAAATATTACTATTGGCCCAAACGAATGAGTCCACGTACTTGCATACAAAAATGCCACAATCTGAGTCGTTGTGTGTTTCGGTCAAATCTTTGCGGTCTGCACAGTAGGATTACCTCTAGGCCACGCAACAGCATCGAGTAACCATTTCATAAACAAGTGATATCAATGTATCTGCATGTACAAAGTAGTTAGGTTAATGAATTTTTAATATTAAAGGACATTATAAAAGTAAATATTTTAAAACTACACATACCCGCAACTTTAACGAATTTTGCGTACATTTCCTGTAACTTCATTGTTTGGTATCATTGTAGTACGAGTCAATTATCGTAACCATCCAAGTCTTCAACTCCAAATAGGAATACAGACAAAATCAGGTTGTTGATTGGGACTTACACACCCACGTGAATATTATATGGCATTCGTGTAAAGTGGGCTAACATCTTGGTTCACTAACGGATTGCAAAAACTCCAAGCATGAATCTCTTCAGTTAGGGGTACCTAGCTCTGCCCTAAATTGCATGAAGAACTGAATTCAGGAAACCAAGTTTGGCCGAACTTTGTATTCCCGCACCTGTAAGTATTCCATCTCTGTCTCATAGCAATAACATATAAGCATCGAGGACATGTTCGAAATCTATCACCAGGTCCTAAGGAAATGCAATGCATTGTGTTATAAAACATAGACACCACGTGGATGTGAAATAGGATATAAATTCTCTTCTTGAGGCCCACACGTTTCCGAAAAAATTTTATTGATAAATGACTCCTTCCAATCTTTCATTTTTTGGTAATGGACCCTTTGGTCCTAATCAAGAGATGTGATCTCCTGCATCTTGTACCTGATTGAGACCCAAATGTACATTATTATTATTGTGCATGCCATTTTTATTAAAAATATGAATATAAAATAATTCAAAGAGCCTGCTTTAATTAAAACCATCATTATATATACCTTAAGTGAACAATCTCTTGTGACGTTAAAAGTCCCGCAAAATTTGAGGTGGTTGAATGTAACACTCCTCATAGGCTTGGGAGGTCGGGACATAACACTCCCCATAGGCTTGGGAGGTGGGAATGGAGCTCTCCTGCTGTGCTTGTGTGGTGGGTATGTAGCTCTCTTGTACAACATCCTTAGTTTGTTTCCCAAGCGGTTCATTGAATTGGGAGAATTCGGACTGTGGTGCAAAAATTATGGGACCCATCTGTCAAGGTATTTGTTTCTATCTTGCTTCGAAGTTGTATAGACTGTATTGGTAATCCCAATTATGCTTTTGCAGAACCAACTCGGGAGGCAGCTGAGTAAGTGCTAAAAAATTATAAAGCAAAGACTTTGCACTCTCAACCTGTCATGTAAGATGAACACAAACAAATATTAATAACACTAAATATGAATAAATGTAATATTAAGTATTTACTCTAATACATGATTAATTAAAGAAGAATAAATGTAATATTAATGAAATTGCTCTAATACATGGTTAATTAAAGAAGAATATAATTTTTTACCATTTTAATAAGGTGTTGTTGGTTGTAAATGGCCCGAGGCTCATAAAAACTGTCGGGGTCCCTTGCCTGTCGAGGTCGGTGAATTTTCCAACGTGTAATTTTTCTATACCATGCCATGTAATCATCTGCTGACACATAATTAGAAATTTCATAATGTGCAAAGGTAGAATATATGTTGTCCACAATAAGAAAGAAGACAATTGGCGTATTTCTACTACTGAATTAGAGCATAATCATCACTTAGTGACCCCCACCAAAGTAGATTTGATAGAGACACACAGAAATATTACTCCTGTTGCAAGAAAATTAATTGACACTTTAAATAAGTCTGGTATTGATCTTAGTAAGATGATGAATGTTTTGAGCACAATGGGAGGTGGGTTACAAAATGTTCCTTTCTCTACTGTCAATGTTGAGAATGTGGTGCGAGATTTAAGGCGTGATTCTGCAGATGAAAATGATGCACAAGTTGTTGTCAATCATTTGAAAAAACTTGCATCTGGAAGTGCTAGTAAAAAAAATTCCGAGTGAAACCCGGTGAAAACAACCGCATAGCTTGTATTTTGTGGGTTGACGCCTGATCAAGGTTTATGTATCAACGGTTCGGAGATGTTGTGACATTTGATAGTACATACCGGACAAATAAGTATGGCATGCCATTTGCTCTATTTTTCGGGGTCAACCACCATTAACAGTATATACTATTTGGATTTGCATTGTTAAGAGACGAGACAGAGGACACTTTCGTTTGGGTATTACAGAAATGGCTTGAAGCCATAGACTACAAGGCACCTACAACCATCATCACTGATTAAGACAAAGCCATAAGTAATGCTATTGCTACGGTACTTCCTTCTAGTTATCATTTATTGTGTTCTTGGCATATTAGCAATAAATTTCATGAAAAATTGCATCATGTTTATTCTGAGCACCCATCGTTTAAAAATGATTTTAACAACTATGTGTATAACTCATTGTCCATCGAGGAATTTGAAGAGCGTTGGCATATTCTGATAAGTTCCTATGAATTGTATACCAATGAATAGCTTAGAAATTTGTATGATGTACGACAGAAATGGATTCCAGCATATACAAAGAGATATTTTGCCACGAGAATGACTACCACTGGAAGAAGAGAGAACATGAATGCCTTTTTTGATGATTATATATGTTAATGCATCAACAGGTATGCTATATTTTGTACTGCAGAGTCAAAATGCTATAGAAAAACAATTTATCAGGGAGAGGAAGGCCGACTACATAACAAAATATCGTAAAAAGATTATGGTACTCGGTTCATCTTTAGAAGTTCATGTTGCACAAGTGTACACAAAAGAGATGTTTAGACGTTTCCAACATCAGTTCGTCAATTCCATGAAATAAAATGTTCATAAAATTAATGAGTTGTGTGTCAGTGAAACTAAGGTTTATGCAGTGTATAATACAGATGCAACTGAAAGTGGTGGAAGATATAAAGAAGTTGTCAACAATCGTCAACTGGGATCGGTAACATGTAATTGCCAAATGTTTTCTCACTCTGGTGAATTATGTAGGCACATCTTGAGATATTTCATAGCAAAGAGTATTTGACAAATACCAAGCGACATGATTCTTCATCGGTGGATAAGAGACGCGAACAAAAGTAATGGAGAAGACTTACTCCTTAACTCCACATCTGCTGACTTCGAACAAGATCAAACAATGAGCTATAATTATTTGATGAGTGATTACCAGGAGTTAGCGAGTAAAACGGCTTGCTCAGTCCGAGGTTACAAAATTGTTCTTAAACTGAATGCACGAGGAAAAGAGTTGGTTGACCAATATGATCCGGATGAGAATATTACTGAACTGGCAGATGACGACATTGATTGTACAGTTGGAGATCCAAATCATGATATGAGATACGATAATGACGATGAAGATGCAGAGGTGGAAACAGAAGAAGAGTTTTTGCCGCCTATTATTTCTCAGACAAAGGGCCGCAAAAAATAATCTAGATTCAAGAGTGCACTCGAGAAAACCATTCCTTTTAAGCCTCATCGAAAATGTGCAATTTTTAGCTTTGAAACCGACCACGATACGCGAAATCACTATCGAGAGCTAGGGATTCCTGAGTCAAAAAAATAGGCGTCGGTTGTATTAATCATGCTATGTTTTTTTATTTTATGAAAATGAACATGGAATATGTACTATTCCTCTTAATGTTATGTAGTACTAGAATTGGTATAATCTATACTTCTAATATTGATAATCATATTATTATTATTATAACAATACTTCACAACTTTTATAAATTCGATAAGTAAATTAATTTCCTAAAATGTCTTGAAAAATTATCATCATTACTTATTAGACTAATTGAACTAATTTTATTAATAATCCTTTTATTGATATTATTACAAAAATAAGAAAAAAAATATTAAAGGGGATAATAATAAATATAAAAATTAACTTATTTTTATTTTAACAAACTCAATTAATAATATAGATTTATATAAAAATAAATCATAATATAATAATAATATATAGATTTTGGGGTATGGTGAAGTTTTAATATAAAGATATATCAATGGTTGAAATGAACAACTAGACCCGTGGTGCTCGGGTGGTCATATGACGAGGATTTGGTGCTTGAGGTCTTGAGTTCGAATCTGTTTAACAGCGAATAGTTGGATATTTTAAAAAAAAAATTATTTCCCTGCCGTGACAGCTTGGTCCGGCCGGGTTCAAAATATTCTTTTATTATTTCCTTATACAAGCCGGTACAAGCTGTACCGACCGGAAAAAAAAGAAAAAGGATAAGCCGGTATAAGCTCTTTCGGCCAGATTATTTTAATAATAAATATTCATATTGTATAACTATACTGACAAGAATATTTTATGTGGGCCTCTTTTATTAAAATAGAAGCCGACACAAGTAAATATTTGGGCACAAAAACCTGTGCCGGCTGATCAAATATAACTTCTAATCTCAGCCTTCAAATCAATTTATCAACGGTACAAAAAGAGGTTGTTGCACAGTTCCCATGGCAACCGGTTTCCATGGATTGGTTCTATATATATATATATATACTAGTAATTGTTCGTGCCTGAATGGACGGTGTAACAAAATCTTTTTTTTTCTCTCTCTCTTCATTTCAACAATCTCACTTTTATTTCCTCTCTCTCCTTCTTCCTCTTCCACCACCCTTTCCTGCCCAAATCAATTAGAATGAATCTAAAACTTTTATGTGCTTTTTCGCCCAAATCAATTATAATGAATCTGAACCGTACTTGTGCTTTCCCTCCCAAATTCAAAATAGGTTCTATCTTATTAATATATATATATATATATATATATATATATATATATATATATATATATAATTCTAGCAAGTTTTGTTGCACGGACCACAGAGGGGAAATCATCAGATTGTGAATACATGTTTTTGATTAATAATAAAAAAAATCGATCAAATTTCAAGTTAGAATTGATTTAAATTATGTAAATAAGGCCTTAAATCACTAGCTCAATAGTATTTTATTGAGTCATCAAAGCCTAGGCTCACTCAAAAGGTCATGACTTGAATGTATTATTGGTAGTAACTTAATTCCTTATATACAGACAAAAAATTTCCCATAACTTACGATGTGGGAGTAGGGTGTTACAAACTCCCTCACTTAAATTTTTGGCATCCCCGTTAGAACCAATCACATACATGATCCACAAATATTTGTCTCTCTAGACATTGTGGGATAATACCAACTAGTTTCGTGTCCCCACCTACAGACCTCCCACTCTCCATTGTGAAATAATACCACCAGCCTTCGTGTCCCCACCTTTAGCAACCCGATCAGATAACCCGACCCGAGCTTTCGAGAGTCCGCTCTGATACCATATGAAACGACTCGGGTCAAATCTCGAGTTCGAATCAAATCACGGTTCAAATTTCAAGTCTGAATCTAATCAAATATTATATATATATATATATATATATATATATATATATCCAAATATCGTTTTAAACCACTTGCCCAATAGTATCTTCTTGGGTCAACTTCGCCCACAGACTCACCCAAAAGATCATGACTTGAAGGTACTATTGGTAGTAACTTAATTCCTTATTATATACAGATAAATTTTTATCATATCTTACGATGATGTGGGACTTGGGTGTTACAATATAGTTCTAATGTCTATAGATTAACCTATACTTTAGCCTTATGTAGGGATCTAGTTTTTGAAACCTAAATGTTAAAAAAAACGCTTTCAACTTTTCATCCCACCAACATGATTATGTCACAACAATATGAACAGAGTAAGTTCACAAAATTTAGTGACTTATTGTCTATCCTCGTTGCAAAAAAGAATAATGAATTGTTGCTGAAAAACCATT
The DNA here is from genome assembly GCA_020205505.1 of Panax japonicus. Taxonomy (NCBI): domain Eukaryota; kingdom Viridiplantae; phylum Streptophyta; class Magnoliopsida; order Apiales; family Araliaceae; genus Panax; species Panax japonicus. Next base: position 6,908,305 of record CM035110.1, on the reverse strand, counting down.
AAGTACGTACGGCCAACGAGTTCTACCCCATTGTCAGACATTAACAGCACGTCATTCTAGCAGAATAAATGTGATAATGGATGTCAAAATAATAAGAAGTGTCAGGGACGGAAAAAATAAATGAGGTCATCATAATAACAATTCAGGCCACTAAAAGTGGCAAGAGTCTAGGCCGAGTAAAAAATAAAGAAAATTAAATACAGTCAAAGAACAAATTAACTAGATGTTTGTTTCTGGTGTGGGATGAAGGTGCATTGGTCGTGTACCTGTTATACGCAAAAACATTTAATTAATTTATATACCTGGAGTCTCAAAAGAATAAAGAAAGGTTGGCAAAAACAAACTTTGTTAACCATCAATTGAATATTCTTGATACTCCAACAATAAACATCATTGAGAAAAAAGATTGGCGACATTATTGGACCTTATGAAAGCACCTTTTGGGATATCGATTAGTTTCTTGTTTTAATTAAGCACCATACATGTATAATATTATTAGTTTTCACTTTGTACGCTGCATAAATAATATTATGTGTTACTCATGAATAATATTATAAATAAAATGTATATTTTTTAAATATATTTTTATGTGTCAGACCAACTTTAATGCATATAGAAGATATATGTTTAGTAAACAGTGCAACAACTTATACAATCATTCAAATTGAGAAATATTTTTCACAACTAACAAAAGCTAAAGAAAGCGTTGGAAGTATCTCTGACACATCAAATTTAATCGAGGAATTTGAAAAATCTAGTTTTATATTACCAAATAAGACACAATTTTTTTCCCAAAAATACTTTATATTCTAGTAAATTAAGAAGAAATTTGATTAACCTTAAAGATATTTGACTAAATGATTTTCACATTAAAACAAAAAATGAATATGAATATGAATATTTTCTCATCACTTCTACTATTTTTGGAAAGAAGAACATTCTAGAAAAACTTCATTCAATTTCTTCAATGTTATATATTATGAAGATTAGAGCAATTGAATCTCATAATATTGTGATTCCAAAATTCATAGATCCAAAAATCATTATGTTTGGCATGAAAGACTCGGTCATCCAGACATTTCTATGATGCGTCGCATTATTGAAAATTCTATTGGTCATCCTCTCAAAAATCAGAAGGTTTTTCCTAGTAGTGATTTTTCTTGCGCTGCATGTTGTCAAGGAAAATTAATTGTTTGACCATTACTAGCAAAATTTTATAAGAAAACCCCAAAATTCTTATAGAGAATCCAAGGAGACATTTGTTGACACATTCATCCATTGTCTGACCCATTTCGATATTTCATGGTTTTAATAGATGTTTCAACTAGATGATTTCATATTTGTCTCCTCTTCTCTTAAAAATTTTTCTTCTCTAAATTTCATGCTCAAATAATCAAGTTACGGGCTTAGTTCCCAAATCACAATCAAGTCAATTTGACTTGATAACGTAGCTGAATTTTCAACAATGACATTTAATAATTTTTGTATGACTATTGGAATCTCCGTTGAGCATTCGGTTCCTCATGTACATACACAAAATGGTTTAGCTAAATCTTTAATAAAAAAACTTTAACTAATTGCACGTCCATTAATATTAAGGGCTAACTTACCTACCTCACTTTGGGGTCATGCAATTCTTCATGCTGCAGGCATCATTCGAGTGAGGCCAACGACTCTTCATAAATAGTTTCCTCTACATTTAGTTCTTAGTCAAATACCCAACATATCATAACTTCAAATTTTTGGAAGTGCAGTATAAGTTTCAATTGCACCTCTACAAAGGACTAAAATAGGAACCCAATGACGAATTAGAATTTGATCCTCGCACAAGATAATGTGAAATTGAAGTTTAAAAAATTATTTATTTATAAAATATTGCAAATCAAATGTCAGATACATTTAATAATGCTAGAAAAATAATAAAGTCACATACATCTGCAGTGAATACTCCAACAAAGATAGAAATACCTATAAAAAATAACTCCTATAAAATTGACAAATAAGACAATAGGAGAATCTAAACCACATCATAAGCATGAAAGACCGGTTGGTGCAAAAGACACCACACCATGAAAACAAAAAGCAAATAAGAGAGTCCCAGAAGTAACCCACTCTAGATGTAACATTTATTCCAAAAGTGAGAATACCCAAAAAGAGGTATAAAATCTCACCGAAGGGATAAAAGATGAATACCAAAAGATGTCAAAAAATTATGTACATGATGAGAAAAATATGGGATCGAAGCAAAGTAATGATTGATGAGATATTTGATTTCTCTATAGAATCAGATATTACTATGACTCCTTCATGGATCCTAAGCCACAAAAGCCTCATCACATATATTCAATCAAGTTGCAACGCTCATTATATGGGTTAAAACATTCTGGTCGTTTGTGGTATAATCGACTTAGTGATTATTTAATAAAAGACTGGAATACAAATAATCAAGTATGTCTATGTATTTTTATTAAGACACACAAAGTGAATTTACCATCATTATTGTATTTGTGGATGATTTGAATCTTGTAGGTACTCCTGAACAACTCACAAAAATTGCTATTTATTTAAAAGATGATTTTGAAATGAAAGATCTTAGAAAGAAAAAATTATGTTAGGAAATACAAGCGGAGTATTTAGCAACTGGAATTTTTATTCATCAACCCACATATACGAAAAAGATTCTTATTTTTTTTCATATGGATAAAAATCACCCTTTGACTACCCTGATGATCGTTCGATCTCGAAAAGTTGATAAAGATCTATTTCGGCCTCTAGAAAGTAGGGAAGGGAAGAAGTTCTTACACCTGAAGTTCCATAACTACGTGCAGTAGGCGCTCTTTTGTATCTTATAAACTATATACACTACAAGAAAAAGGCCTAACAACGACCAATACTATCAGTGACTGCACTCCCGGTCATTGATATTAGTAATAGCGACTGACATCTGCGATCGTTCTTTAATCTAGTCTCTATATTATATCAGCGACCGCGTGCGGTCGCTGAGCAATTGCTAGTATAAATTTGCCTCCCAAAATTTGGCAGGAAATGTTGGCGCGAAGGTTTTGTGTGACCACTTACTATCAGCGATCACGTATGGTCGCTGATAAGTCCATGACATAAAAAATTAGCGACCGCATGCGGTCGCTGATCCAACTTAATGTTACCAGTTGCAGTCATTCGCTCGACATGTATGGTTGCTGATTCAAAATGCTGGTTTCCTATTGGTTCTGAATGACCTAGCAGTTGGGGATGTCAACTGCAGCCTAATGTATATATATATGTGTAGCCAAGGGCTCAGCAAGGGAGGTTAGAGCACTGAACAAGTGTAGCCTGCGAGCCCTAGTCATATATTGTATTCCTTGTTATTGAGTGAGCAATAAAAGGTTGGGACATTGTCCTGTAAACACTATGTATGCTTGTGTGCGTGGCTTGTATAAACAGACTGTGCTTGTGTGACTGACAGGTTGCTGACTGGTTGGGTGAACCAGTGCATCACAAGGAGGGCAAAGACGCAAAAAATTTAGTGTCAGATTGTGCACCTTGTGACAATTGGTATCAGAGCACTGAACAAGTGTAGCATGTGAGCCCTAGTCATATATTGTATTCCTTGTTATTGAGTGAGCAATAAAAGGTTGGGACATTGTCCTGTAAACACTGTGTATGCTTGTATGTGTGGCTTGTATAAACAAACTGTGCTTGTGTGACTGACAGGTTGCTGACTGGTTGGGCGAACCAGTGCATCACAAGGAGGGCAAAGACGCGAAAAATTTACTCATAACTAGTTTATTTTCATGAAAAATACCAAATCAGTCCCAAAAAAATTTATTTTCTGGAATTTAGCAGAATATAGTCCCATATTGAACATATATTTTTCTCAAAATTTTTAAAATTCATTTACTATCTTTTATATTGTCAAAACTGTCGAATATTTAGACATTTATCATAAATTGTACTTTTATCCAAAAATTCTAAAATTTACAAGGTATACTCCTGTTATATACATGTACTCTCAATAAAAATTTCATCAATTTTGGAGTTAACCACAAAGAGTTATAAGGGTTTACTTTTAAAATAGTATTTTCCCATAAAATCCATAACTCTAAATCTATACATCCAAAAATTGTCATTTTTGGACACAATCTAGAAAACTCGTCAACCTATCATTTCAAATTTTTCCAGAATTTTTGAGGGTCAGAAAAATTACAAAATTGTCCCTGGCATAAACCCCTTTTGAATAAAAATATTATTCATATGAATACAAAAGATCATTCACCATGCATGCGGTAATCCACATAGACAGGTTATTCCAACAGAATAATAAAGAATGGAATAATAGAAGAATTCACCATGCATGTGATAAACCGCACAGACAGATTATTCTCAACATAATAATAAAGAATGGAACCAGGTCATGCGTAAACCGCACAGACAAGATATTCCAACAGAATAATAAAGAATGGAATAATAGAAGAATTTTACCATGTATGCGGTACTTCGCATAGACAGGTTATTCCAACAGAATAATAAATAGTGGACCCAGGTCATGCGTAATACACACAGACAGGATATTCCAACAGAATAATAAAGAATGGAATAACAGAAGAATTTCACCATGTATGCAGTACTTCGCATAGACAGGTTATTCCGACATAATAATAAGGAATAGAATAACAATATCTCTCTTCATGAAAATAAAAGAAATAATACCCCTTACCTTAGAATAAAGCTGGATACTGAAATAGAGAGGTAGCAGACTTCTCTTCTTCTTTCTCTCTATAATAATTACTCTAATACTTTAGTGAATTGGTGAGAAATGAAAGAAGAATGAGCTTCTATTTATAGAAAAATATAGTTTCGATAATTGCATATTTTGGGGCTCAAAATATTATAGTACAATACCTCCAACTTTTCTTTTAATTTTAATTTAGTCCTGCAAGTATTATCAAACTTGCACCACCTCCCCTAATAATAAATAATGTGAATCAATAGTTCAATCATGTGATTCAATAGTTATAATCATGTGAAAATACAAATAATAGTATAGTACCTCCATCTATACCTCCATCTTTAACTTAGTCATGCAAGTATTATCAATCTTGCACCAACTTCCCTAATAGTACAAAAATGTGATTCAATAGTATACACGTGTGAACAAATAGTTATATAAGCATGTGAATTAGTAGTAATTAATTGCTCATTTATCCGATTAATTACCCAATTTATCAATATAACCCCCAGACATTAATTATCATCGGAATAGATGTTGATTTCCACTAACACTAATAATCTCAATACAATGGAACTATCAAATTCATCTTTAATTAACACGAACTTATTCATCATTAATATTATAACTCGCAATATTTAACAATCAAGTCGTTCCTAGGAAAGAGGGGGCTTTCCGATAAGAATTTCTCCTTATTGGCGCGCAATTAAATGACCAAACCTCTCCTTGACAGAACTTATAGACATTGTACATATTGCAATTTAATAATATGAATAATTTTGTCGTCTCAATTATTGATTTAATAATATATAAAATATTATGCAGATGATACTATGACAATAATCAAATCAATAATATGAGAGATATGATGCAGCAATTACTATAGCCATAATTGAGTATAACTGAGTGACTTCTTACATAAGCATCAATAATCAATATCGTGTGCTACTATGCAACCACGCATATTACTTTACTTTTACTACCGGGTAGTTCAACAGTTTTAACGGTAACACTTCCGCCGTTATTTTTATAAAAAGATAATTCTGTCGTTTTCTAACTACGACAATACTTCCGTTATGGGGTCCACCAATGATTGTGTCGTCGTACGGATATTCTCCGACAAAAATAATATTTCCCGACCAATCGAATATTATATAACCACTTGCTTACTTTATAAAATTTGTAAATATTACCCACAACTATAACATTATATCAAATCCACACCATAATATTCAAAAAAATATTTCGAGAAATTTAAATCTTTATTCATAAAATTTGGGGTCTCATAGCACTGACAGATAATTTATTGGTATGATCATGATCATTGGTTTTATAGTTGAATATCTTTGGCTTGTAGTGTAAAGATAGACAATTGATTAGTATGATCATTGTTATTACATTTGAATATCTTTATCCCTTGGGGTAAGGATATTGTGATGAAAGTCATCTTTGACTTACGTGCATAGATGGACTGTTGATTATTGGTTTTACGGTTGTATATCTTTGGCTTATGTGCAAAGATGGATTGTTGGTTATTAATTTTACAATTGTATATCTTTGGCTTACGTGCAAAGATGAACTGTTGATTCATAGCTTTGGCCCGTAGTACAAAGATGGACAGGTGTATGACATGATCATGACCACTGATGATACTAACGAATATCTTTGGCCCGTAGTGCATGGATAATTCGATAATGTGATTGACAGGATCATGACCATTAGTTAACAGTTGTATGTCTTTGGCCGTAGAGCACTGACATATAATTGATTGGTATGATTATGATCATTAGTTTTATATAGCTGAATATCTTTGGTATGTAGAGCAAAGATAGACAATTGATTGGTATGATCATTGTTATTATATTTGAATATCTTTAGTCATTGGGGTAAGGGTATTGAGTAAATGTTCTATTAAGCCTTTGTGGCAAGGAGAAACTATTGATTTACATGATTATAAATATGAATTGTGAATTTAACTATAACCTTTGGTAGTTCAGGAAAAGACAGGTGATGAGAGTTCTCTTTGTCTTGATTACAATAAAGAACAGTTGATGAGTATTATAAGAATGAAATATTAACGATGGACTTTTAATTTGGAGGAGATAGTAGACATTATGTTCTACTTAACTCTTCTAATGGATTGTTTATCCCGCTGCAACAATGGTTGAAAAGTTTTATTATCAATCATATGTTCTAAATTTCTGATTTATTCCGATGAAGGTTGTTGATAAATTAATTATCTTAGCCATTATATTCTTTACTGGGCTAGTTGTGCTCACTCTTTTGCTTCACAACTCCTTTCAAGTAATAAGAGTGTAGCTTGGTCGAGCGGGGATAATAGAAGAATAGTGTGATGGTCTGAGACTGTTGAAGTTTTTTAATACATTATAAAACGACATGACATGCAATATATAATTGTAATGAGGACTCCATTGAGAGTGGATATTGTCTAGAAGGCAATATTCTTATTTAAACTCTCAGCTATGTTTTGTCGTATTGTACACGACTGTTGTATAATTAAGTTTGTATTTGATTTATGTACCATATATTTGGCGACTCAAGATGGGTGATGTATACCTGTTTTGGGGGCGTCATAGTTACAAGTATGATAGGATTCTTATTCAGATTCGTCATCCTCTGTATATCACGTACGTCCCGTATCATTTATATATAAGCATTTTAGATTCCATTTATACAAGATATATAACTAATTTAAATTGCTTTAATATATCTACTTATCTTTGATGTAAATTGTTATATATTATAGTGATTTTTTAGGTAATAGGATCATCAAGTGCATATCACAGCTGTGCTTACAGAATTGACCCACACCTGTGATTACGTGGGCGAGCACACCAATCGCCTAAAAGGATGCAGTTTGGGCTAAATTTTAGGTATGTTTTTTTAAATTATAACAGATAATATAATATTCTAAGGATAATTATTTAGTAGTGTTGGATTATATGTTGAAAGTAATATTTTAATATTATTATTGTTATTTTATTTGCAGAAAAGGTATAAATTGGAGGACGCGCAAGCTTCAGTGATACAAACATTATTCTGGCAGAAGTGCATCGTTCACACCAAATACAATTTAAGCAAAGAACGACAAAAAGCCCTTCACAGTGCATCGATCGACTATCCAAGCCAGGGAGAGGATTACATGCACGAGCATAGCCCCTGGTGGTGCACCCAGTCCATATGGGCTGAGATATGTGCCCAATGGAGAGTTGAGAGCTGGGTCAAAAGACGCAAGACTGCCGCCACTAATAGATCATCGGGTGTACCTGATGGTGAAAAGGCTAAAGGAACCTACAAGGGTGTAATTATTTCACAGTTACAGCATATCACTGCTAGGGTACATATGAATAGTTTTAATATGTTTACAATCATGAATTGTAGAATATTTATCACATTTTTACTTAGTAATATTAGAATATATTTTGTATAGGAGTCTCAGTCTCAAGGTCAGCCTATCCATTGGCTGGATGTGTACGTGGCCACTCGTGATGGTCTGCCTGATGCTATCCAAATAGCGGTAATAAGTTTTAACAACTTGATCTTGTTTATTAAGTTTTACCAATTTACTTTTAACTATTTAATTGTTAACATGATGATAGGATAATTATAAGAGTTTATTGAATGAGCGCTATCTTGAAGGCACCCCACATTCGCCAATTGATCAAGAATTATGGGAGAGGGCATCTGTTGTAAAGAAGAACTATGTCAAAGGTCAAGGACAACGACGACGCCCATCCTTCAGTGGCTCAGGCAGCTCTACTACCCAGTCTTCACAGTCATCGAGTCATTCAACTATTCATACTCATGCTGACTGTGTGAGAGTTATATGTCGAGATCGCGATCTTCTAAAGATACTGGGCGGGCATCTGGCGGCTCTGAGTCCTGATGAGTTAGCTGATGTAGTGGCGGCAGCAGCAACACAACACAGGGATGACGACGAGGTAATCAATCTTATTTATTACAATCAAAATAGTGACTTATATTTATATATATATATATATATATATATATATATATATATATATATATATTGTTGTGTTTAATTTGTTATATATTGTCGTAATACCAGTATCAGCATATATACTATATATGTAACTTGTTTTATTATTTTGTTAATTATAGGGTGATCAAGGAGAAACTAATTTGGACAATGATGTTTGACGACCGATTTAGTGTTGTTTTGTAGTTATGTGAGAATCTTGTACTTTTATATTCATTCTTTGGATGTCTATATGTTACTTAAAGATTAGATTTGTTTATATTTATTCAATTCATATTGGTTATTAAAGGTTTATATAGTTTATATACTAGTTTGGTATATGTGTCGGTATATATGGACAATGGATGTTTATATTGTTGTGCATGTGTGTTGGGATAAAGAAGGTATAAAACTGGTACAATTTTTTGGGAATTCTGCAAAACAGGAAAAATCTGGTTTCTAGGTTTTTCTACATCAGCGACCGCATGCGGTCGCTGATACTTATTAGTGACTGCTAAGCACATGAGGCTATTAGCGACCGCGTGTGGTCGCTTCTTGTAGTCACTTACATGTGGCCCACGTCAACTTTTGGCCCTAAACCATGTTGCCTCAGCTTAGCGACGATTTCGGTTCGCTGATATCGGTTGCAGATACTTCGGTCGCTAATAGTGGTCCTTGATGTGCATTCCAGTGACCAGATTTTATGCGACGCCTATCTGCGTCCGGGTCCGGTCGTAGATGATTATCAGCGACGGATTGCGGTCGCTGATACGCTGTCACAAATAGGCTTTTTTCTTGTAGTGATATGACCCAATATTAATTTTGTTGTCAACTTGTTGTCAAGATACAGTTTTTCTCCGACTAAGAGGCATTAGGATGGAATCAAACACATTTTGAGATACCTTCATGGAGGTATAGATCTTGGGTTATTTTATCCAAGAGATTCAACGTCGCGATTGGTTGGATATGCTAATGCATGATATTTATCAAATCCGCTTAATAGGAGATCACAAACAAGTTATGTATTTACATATTTTGACACGGCTATATCCTGGCAATCCACAAAGCAGACCATGACAACTATATCTTCAAATCACTCAACGATTCTCGGAATACATGAAACAAGTAAAGAGTGTGTTTGGTTGAGGTCAATTGTTTAACATATCCAAGATTCATGCCCAAGAGTTATGCGGATTACCATCAATAAAAGACATTTTTACAATTTTGTATGAGGATAACGCTGCATGAATTGCACAACTTAACTGAGGATACATTAAGGGAGATAGAAAAAAATATATTTCACCTAAATTATTCTACACACATGAGCTGCAAAAGAAAGGTGATATAGATGTGTATCAAATTCGATCATGTGATAATCTTGTCGACTTATTCACAAAGTGACCACCAAATGCAACGTTTGCAAAACTTCATAATAAGATCGGAATACGTCGAATGAAAGACTTATCATGTACAACATTTCATCAAGGAGTAATGAATTCCTTTTAAGGGAGAGACTGTACTTTTTTCTTTATCCCAATGATTTTTTCTTAACAAAGTTTTAATGAGGCAGTCAATTAAAGTATAATATATTTATGTAAGAAATATGTACTCTTTTTTCCTTCGCTAAATTTTTTATCATTGGGTTTTTTAGCAATATTTTTAATGAGACATAAATCTTTTATCTTAGGAACTCAAGGGAGAATGTTATATGATTTCCTAATCATTTCAAATAAAACTAGGTCATTGGTCTAGCCCATGATTTGATGATTCTTGTTGGCTTTGTATTCTATTTTATTGCCTATAAAAGGCAACTTATTAGATAAAAGAAATGTCAAAGTAGAAATTTTTTAAAACTTCTATCTTGCATCTTTTTATTTGTTCAGTTATATAATAGCATCCGTTAGAGAAGTTATTCTAATTAAAATAATAGAGAAGTTATTCTAATTAAAATAATACTGAGGAGTGAAAGTCATTGAAAAAATTATAGGCAAATGATTGTGGCTATGCTTGTTAGAGTTTGTAGAAAGTTGAAATATGAAACTTCTATCCTTTCAAGGTTGTCATTCACTTTTAAAATCGTCTCTAAAGTTCATTTTTCGTCAATTAGATCCTTATAGTGATATTTTATGTCGATTTTGTTCTTTTTATCCGATTTGGCTATAACCCGACCTAACTCCGACCTATTTGTCTTTAGTCGATTTGACATTTTTTGCACTTTTGTCCCTCCAAGTTACGCGATTTTATTTTCTTTATTTTAAAAAAACATTATTTTCAAAAAAATAGAAGATTTTATTTTTTAAAAAAATGAGTTAACTTTATAAAATATAGATTCAAAAAAATAACACTTAATTTTTTTTAAAAAAATTATTTTTTAAAAATGAGTAAAGTTTCAAAAAATATAAATTCGAATAAATAAAACGAAAAGTATAAAATTAAATAAATTTAAAGTAAATGAGTAAAGTTTCATAAAATAAATTTACACATCTTTAAAAAAATAAAAAAATTATATTTACTTTTTTTGAATCTATATTTTATAAAAAAATTCTAATTTTTTAAAAAAATTAAAATTTTCTATTTTTCTGAAAATAACTTTTTATATTTTTTTTCCTTTTTTGAATCTATGTTTTATGAAACTTTACACATTTAAAAAAAATAAAATAAATCTATTTTTTCTAAAAATAAATTTTTACTTTTTTAAATCTACATTTTATGAAACTTTACTCATTTTTTTAAAAAAAAATCTAATTTTTTTTAATTTATAATTTATGAAACGTTAATCATTTTTTTTTAAAAATCTTATTTTTCTGAAAGTAAATTTTTATTTTTTGAATCTATATTATATATACTTTACTAATTTTAAAAAAATCTATTTTTTCTGAAAATAACGTTTTATATTTTTGTTTTCTGTTTTTGAATCTGTATTTTATGAAACTTTAAACATTTTTTTTAAAAATCTATTTTTTTAAAAATAAAGTTTTTTCCTTTTGTTTAAGTTTTTTTAATCTATATTTTATGAAACTTTACTCATTTATAAAAAAAATAAAATTTTCTATTTTTTTTGAAAATAATTTTTTTAATCTATATTTTTTGAAACTTAAATCGTTTTTAAAAAATATAAAAATTTCTATTTTTTCTGAACAGAAATTTATTTTTATTTTTTTGAATCTTAATTTTATGAAACTTTACTCATTTTTAAAAAACATAAAAATTTCTATTTTTCTAAAAATAAAGTTTTACTTTTTTTTTGAATCTATATTTTATGAAATCTAACTCATTTTTTAAAAAAAATAAAAATTACTATTTTTTTTGAAAATAAAGTTTTATTTTTTTGAATCTATATTTTTCGAAACTTTACTCATTTTTAAAAAAATTAATTTTTTTTGAAATTAAAAAAAATAAAATCGGATAACTTGAAAAGACAAAAGTGTAAAAAATGTCAAATCGGATAAAGACAAATGGGTTGGATAGGGTTACAGTCAGATCGGATTATATAAAAAAGGGTCCTTTACGTAAGTATATAACATTTAGAAAGTAATTACACTATTAGTGCACTCATAAAATATTTATATAATTAATACACTTTCTATATTTATTTACAATATTAGTGTAATTAGGCTTCCTTAATTTAGGAAATTAGTATAGGATTCAATTCATAATAATAAGGAAACCTAAAATCAAGGAGAAATAACTACCATAATTAATAATTCAAATTCAAATATCTAGGATCTAACAAACAAAATAAATTTAAAAATAATAATTAAAATTTAAATATTCAAAGTTTGGAAGCGTCATCTTCTTCCTCCCCTTCGCCGGTCATCTTCCTCCTCCTCTTCGCCGCCACTTCAACACCATGGACGTCGGCCATCTTCCTCCGCTTCACTATGGACGACGGTCATCTTCCTCCGCTTCAACACCATGGACGCCAGTCACAGCTGCCATTATTATGAAGGTTGATTTAGTCCAGAAATTAAAAGGAGAAAAAGATAAATTTTATTGCAGTTAGTATCCAAATATTTATACAAAGGTAACCATTTTAGTTTTTGTGGATAACCAATAGAACTGCACTATGAAAAAAAATCTATAATAGATTTTTTTTCATTAATTGGTAACCCAATAAAACTGAACTGGTTACTTTTGTATTAACATTTGGCTACCAACTGCATTATAAAAAAAATCTACAATAATTTTTTTTAATTAATTGGTAACCCAATAAAACTGAATTGGTTATATTTGTATAAAGTGTTAGCTACCAACTGCACTCTTAAATAAAAAAAATCTATAATAGATTTTTTAAAAATAAATTAGAAACCTAATAACACTGAATTGGTTACCTTGGTATGAATGTTTGGCTACCAACTGTACTATAAAAAAATCGCAGCAACTGTACTATAAAAAAAATCGCAAGTGTGGATGTGTAGGATGGTATTAATGGTGTGGATGTGGAGGATGACATTAACAAATTAGAACTGTCTAGGTTAATGGTGGAGGATGGCGTTAATGGCGGAGGAGGACAGAGGAGAAAGACCTAATTTATACAGTGGAGGAGGGCGGAGGAGGGCAGTGAAGGAGGACAGAGGAGGGCGGTGGAGGAGGGCGGATGAGGAGGGTATTAACAAGAATGAATATGTTGAATGTAGAAGAAGAAAAAGGGGGAGACTAATTAATACAGTTATTCTAGATGAGGAGAGAGAGAAGAACCTAAATTAAGGAATTCTAATTGAATTATAATTTCCTAAATTAAGGAATCCTAATTACACTAGAATATGTAAATAAATATGAAAATGTATTAGTTATGTAAATATTTAATGAGTGCACTTTTATTGTAATTATGTTTTTAAATGTACTATAAAATATAATTGTTCCTATAAAGTATCACTTGAATGACCTAATTAATGAAAATGAACTTTTAAGACGATTTTAAAAATTAATGACAACTTAGAGTGACAGCAGTGTTTGTAGAATGTAACTTTCTATTTATAGGGATGTTTATTCTGTCTTTTTAAGTTAAGAAAATTCCTTGCAGCTTTTGTGGGGGCACAGTCGCACACACAATGGGCTGGCTTTGGGCAAGTAGTTGATGTACTGCTGGGCCAACATGGTCAATGACCATAATGGTATATGTACAATATAAGAGTACAAATAAATTGGATATGATTTTTTTCAGTGTAATTTTTTATTTTCAAAGTAATATTTTATTTTAATTCACATAATATATCTGTATTGTATTATTTGCGCTATACATGTAAAGTTAGTGTTGGATTACTCTGTAATATTTTTACACACGAATTCTGGTGTTGTTCAATTACATACTTGAAACGATTATTAGTTTTGACGGCATTTGTGATGGTAATTTTTAGTGTATTTGGTGCATTTAAATGCACCGCACTATTTTTACTACGTTACTTTTGAATTGTAAATATTATATTTATAAGTTAAATAAATTACGTTTTAAAGAAAATTTTGGTTATAGACGAACAAAATTTTTTAAATGAATTGAACTTTCAAACGTTTGTAAAACTAATGTAGTGCGTGTATATATATATATATATATATATATATATATATATATATATATATATATATATATATATATATAGGGTCAGGATCAGGTAAGGACTCCCTTACTTTGTTAAAATGCGGACTTTTTTTTTGATTTTTTTTTAATAACTAAAAAAAATTAATATTTTATGGAACTGAAATTTTTTCATAATACAGTGTTTTGGATGTGATTTGGGTACGTATAACAAAAATATGTATGTACAGTCTGGGCAGACTGTATCACCACTTTTTGGTATATGTATTCAAAACACGCCCAAAATATTATATTATGGAAAAATATCAGTTCCATAAAATATTAAATATTTTTTTTAGTTGTTTAAAAAAAACCAAAAAAAATCAAAAAAAAGTCCGCATTTTAACAAAGTAAGGGAGCCCTCACCTGATTCGTTCTATATATATATATATATATATATATATATATATATATATATATATATATATATATATATATATATATATATATATATCAGAGCTGATCCTGTCCGGACTCTCGGACAGGACTAAAATGCGGACCCCAAAATTATTATTTTTTTGTTTTTTTTAAAAATAACTAAAAAATAAAATAAAATTATAGAACTTGAATTTTTACACATGTTTTATTATATGTATTCAAATCACACCCAAAACACAATATTATATAAAAATTCAAGTTCCATAATTTTTTATTTTTTTAATTGTTTTTTTTTAAAAAAAAAGATCAAGATTTGATCAGGTCCGAGAGTCCGGACCTGATCATGTCTATATATATATAATGATGTTCAACAGCTCGACTAATAGATTAGTAATGAAACTTGAATCTCATACTTGATGCGAGTAGCCACTAACCTAGGTTTTAAATCCTAAACGAGTCCCACCCACCGCAAATTAGAATCATAACAAAGAATATTATTTAGGTTTTCCTTTTTTTTTCTTCTCTATTTTATCTCTAATCAAGAACCCTAGTCTCTATTTTAGATCGGGGAGATAACCTCACCTAAATCTCTTATATTTTGATATAATAAATTATTCTCCTTTCTTGTAGAGTTTTTTTTTTCGTGATACTTGTTAGGTGATTAATTTCTTTGTGAGTGGATTGCATTATCATCTCTGGGGTGAATTTGTTTTCTCCGTTTGAAAGTTTTTTTTCTTGGTTCTTGAGACTTTTTCCCGTGAGCGAATTGTTGAAGATGGATTGTTCAGATTTGGATGTGGAGTTATCATACCGACTTGTTCTTTCCATATCTGTGTTGAAGAACGGTCCATATCTTCTCTTTTTCTGATTATCTGCTACTTATATATAAGATTATACTATCACTAATTCGTTACCAAACCCTTAAAATATGCTAAATTAAAAAATAGAGTTAGAAAAGTATAGGTTAAAATGACTAAAACGAGCTTCCACACAAACAAAGTTTACAAATTTTATAAACGCACTCTTTATCTAAGGAAGAGAGTAAGTTATAACTAACGGCACACTTATTTCACAATAAAATTGAAAAAAAAAAAAGAAAGAAAAGGAGTATATAGTGTATAGTCTTGGATTGGATACGTACAAGACATAACCAAATTTGAAGAATCTCCTAACAAATTAAAGGTAAATGTTATTCTTTCTGGCCTGTTTAAGTTGTACCACATGTAATTAACTAGGAAGTAATTAGTATGAAGTTTATTTTGAGATAAGTTGGTCAATTAACTAATAGAATACTGACACGCAGATGAGATTGTATGTGTGTCAATATTCTAGTGGCCAGTTGACCAACTTACCCAAAAAATAACTTCATACTAACCGGATCCAATTAACTACAACTACTATTATTACTAGTCTAATTTGAAAGTGGTTAGCATGAAATTAATTTTGGTTAATTGATCAATACAGTATTGATACACATGCCGGAAAAAAAATTTCTCTCTACTTATCAGTACTGTATTGATCAATTTACCATTGAATTAACTCTGTCTAATTCTATTATAACTACATCCATATAATTAACTACTAAAACTACTATTACTAGTCTAATTCTATAGCTAGCAAAAATAAATAAGTCTGACCTACGTAATAATAGGGTATAGACTAGGAATCTCACATGCACATGGAGATGGAGTACTTTAAATTTGCATCAAAGTACAACATATATATCTCTTAATATTAACAATCCATTTCCCACCTTTCATTACATTGCATCTAATCCATCTATCTTGACTTGCTTCTTTTGTTTTCTTTGGTCGGCCATAATGCTAATTAACTTTTATCTCATTGCATGTTTTTTCACTTTGAATCATAGTTTAACTTAATTAATAAATGATTTAGCAAGGTGATATCAAAAGAAAATTGATATATAACTATAGTTAGTATTATTTTAACAATATATTTAATATAATAAGTTAATTTTTTAATAATACTCAATCTCATGAATTGATATACGACGTAATTAACAAAAAAAATTCGTAATATATTAACACGACTCGTATAAAAATGGTTACATAAATATTTTTTTTATAATGCGACAGAGCAATGTCAATTTCTCATTTGGTAATGTTTATGTTCTCGAAATATATTTTTTTTAAAATAGAGATAAGATTACGTACATTTATTTTTCCTGTCAATATTTTTAATAAATATTGTTAATCATATTTTATAAGAGCAGAACACAATCAATATTAAGTTTTGAAAAATAATGTGTCCACAAATATTTGACGAAATTGAATTGCGACTAACGTAAAAGTGTATGCGATAAAATATAATAAATGAAATATTTTTTAATTTCTACATATCCTACATTCTCACGTCCCGCCCAGACCCGAATGGGACAACGACTTTGACTCTTATATGTCATTTTGTGTGTATATATTATTATTATTATTTGATTTTTCTTAATTTTATTATGTACGTGTTAAAATATGATTAATTTTCATGTATGTATTATAATAAATCTAACTAAAATTGAATTTTTATTTTTTTTAGAAAATATTAATCCCCGAAGTGATATAAATTCTTTGTGAGTATTTAAATTTCCCGTGGGGATGGGGATGGTTATTAAGTTTTAATCTCCTTGGAGAATGGGGCGGGTATGGAGAATTTTTATGAAACCGAGAATGAGGATGGAATGTATAATTACCGCCCCGCCATGTCATATTGTCATTCCTTATTCTATGTACGCATATACGTCACAATTATAATTCGGTCTAAAACATTCACAAAATATAACAAAAAAAAATTTATATCAGATAAAATTCGCATAATAAACCCATGTTGATATAGCAAAAAGTTGCGAGAATTGAACAATAACTTAATTTTATCAAAGTAAGAAATACAACTTTTTAATTTATCATACTGATTATACATCATAATAATAATAATAATAATAAATTGCATCAGATACTCGTCATGTTTTTCTGATGTACTCCCTCCATTTTAAATTATATAATTATTATTGACTTGTGAAAGTTAATTTAAGATATTTTTAAATTCAAAATTAAAATGAATCATTAAAAATTATGAAACAATAAAATTTTATGAGTAATACTTTTTAAGATAGTTTACGGTATTCATTATCATATTGATTAAAATTAAAAGAATATATATCAATTTTGAGCTTAAAAATTTAAAAAGTCAACAATGATCAAATAATATTGAACGGAGATAATGTTATAGATTTCTCTGTGATCGAAACTTGAGACAAGACTACAGGATCATATCTATATATATTTGCTATAGGGAAACACTATTTCCACATGTATTTTTGATATTTCTACATGATTCTCTCTTGCATGAAAGTGAAACCCACTGTATGCTCATGTGAGAGAGGACCATATGAAAATATCAAAAATACATGTGACAATATCAATTCCCTTGCTATATTTTCTTCTAAATTTGTTAAGACTCATCAACTTTTCTTTTAATCATCTCTCTAATTAACCAACAATAGAATACTAAACTTACTCAAAACAGGAACATTTTCACAAGTACAAATATGTAATTTAGAGGGAATAAATAACATGGAAATGTAACAATTTTCATGAATCTTGTACTAGCCTGGAGATTTTTCAGTATTCTTCTGACTCGAGCTTTATCTTTTCCTACAAAAAGGGAAGCAAAAAATCAGATTAAAGAGAATGCAAGATAAGATATTGCATACACTGCTTCTGGGTATCAGGTCCCCTTTAATTTATTAGTAGTTTCCCTCTTTCAATCCCATCAACAAATTTAGCCAGCCAAACTAACCTTTTGCCTTTTATGACCAGGCCACTTGCCTAAACCAAATATATATTTATGCTCAGATCATAAATTAGGCTAAACATTAATCAAGAACAATAAAATCACAGCATTTGGCGACTAATGCGATTTGTGGGTAACAAAGAAACAATTTATAGCAAATCCCAAATCATTTCTTTACTAGCTTTTGCCTCTATGGATCGGCTTCATGTGCCAACAAGCTCATGTTGGTGCATGTTGCCTGCAGGAACTGAATCAAAATCTGATTCTCAGGCGCATAAGATCACTGCATGTAGATTTTATATTTCTAGCTTTTCTATCCTATTACCAATCTGGATTTATTCTTGTTCTACATAGTACACTTTCGTCGTTTCTTGAAACAAGATGATCAAGAACCTCTGTTATATATTTGTCCCTACTTTCATCTACAAGTTCAATATTCTAACATGCTATCAGGTCGGCATGCTACCTGATTCTTTCAGTCAAAGACTGGAAACATTATTCTCCTACGCGTGTTATGAATGATTTGATTAAGATCTAATTACAGTTATAAACATGAATGTACGTAAATTGATCTACTCTTTATCCGCCAGGCCACGTGTTAAAATTAGTTGCATACCTGTTCAGCTTTTCGCGAAAAACATCCATCAATCATTTTCTTCAGTTCAGTAGGCGCACCAAACTAACTAAAGCATCTGTATTCTGCATTACCAACACTATTAGCAAATTCAATTATATAAAGATAAAAAATTCTTCAAGATTTGTAATAAATAACTACAACAAAAAAATTGTACAAGCAAAGCAGAGTTCATTGATACAAATAAGAATGTAGCTTAATTCATTGTACTGTTGTCTGTGTACAAAAAAATAATACAAGGTCAGATCTCCTTGTGAATAAACCAAGAAAATCGTTGGAAAGGAAAAAGTACTTGGACTTGTTCAATAGTCACCGTAAAATAAAATCTAATATATATATATATATATATGTTCAATAAAGACCCATCATGTAAAGGGTATATATAACTAAACAAATAAGATAATTTACAATGACCGAGACTTAAATTGGACAGAATAAATACTATAAGCAATTGAGGATCAGCTGGTGGTAGGCCATCTCTCCAATAGTTTTGGCAGTATGAAGTCATTTGCATCGCTTTAGAAAGGACAAAATTTAAACACTCAACCCAGAGATCCATAATTAACTTCCAATGTATATAATCTCCTATTTTGCTGCTTTTGCACCTGCACGTGGAAGCTGGTTTTGGACTTTTGGTATCAAGGTTTCAAAGGACATATACAGGTACTGTAACCACCAGAGACTTTACAAGAATCACAATGTCTTTTCTTCATCCAAAAGGACTATGGCAGACATTACATGAGTCGATCAAGATATTAAAGAGCCAAGATTTGTAGTTCATAGTTTCTCTTTTCCATTTACTTAACTGATCGTACGCCAACAGTTCTCACACGGAATCTGTACTGAGGTTGAGACTCTTCATCATCTTCGTCGTCATCATCTTCACTGGAGTCAACTTCGACTCTATCCCATCGTGAGTAATCAAGATGTGAATGTCCTTTTGGTTTTGGTATTGTTTGCCATGCCGAGGAATTTTGTTCAGATGATTTCTTGAGGCTCTGATTTTGAGGGGTAACTTTTTCAGCCTTCTGACTAAGATCAAAAGTTTGGAGGGTAGTTACTTCAGTTCTGGGAGATTCTCCCTCATATTCAGTATTTTGATTTCTTCCTATTACAGCATCTTGTTCTAGTTCCACTGCTCCCATTTGCTCCTCTTCCTCTTTTTCTGGTTCTCCTCCTTCGACTTGCTCCTCTTCCTCTTCTTTTTCTTCTCCTTGATCTGTGTCATCATCCTCTTCTTCTAGCACCATCTCAGCTTCAGGTATTGGTGCAAGTGACTTTCCTTAAACAAAGATAAAGTTTCTAATTAAAATAGATAGGAGAACAAATATGCTATAATAACACTAACCTTTTCCATATTATTTGATCATTATTGACTTTTTAAAGTCAACTTAAGAGATTTTTAAATTTAAAATTGACATAGATTTTTTTAATTTTAATCAATACAATAATGAATATTGTAAACTATCTAAAAAGTATTACTCATTCTAAGTTTTAATATTTTATAATTTTTAATGAGTCATCTCAATCTTAAGTTTGAAAATATCTCAAATTGACTTTTAGAAGTCAATAATGATCATATAATTTGGAACGGAGGAGTACTAAAAATTGCTAAATTCTTGTTTCAGTTACTGTAGTCCAAATAATTCCTTTATAATAACCTAAAAATGTCTTGAGAAGGTGAAATATGGCCGAGGCATTCTCATTTTGTGACACATATATATCACCTTTTGTTCACATCTTATGTGGCAGACTGGCAGTTAATTTAAAACCATTCATGTGTAAAAGAGCCCACACACTTTAAAATGAAGAAGCCCATATAAAGTATCATGCAAGGGTGATATAAAAGGTGAAGTAAAATAAGGTGATTTATATCATTTCTCATGCCGATAGTAAAACTGGTTCTACAACAACATTTGACGAAGGGTGGGGAGAGAGAAAACATCAAAACATGTAGTAAAGATGTTGTGTGATCACATTCTTAGGATAGCAATCAATGAATTCATTTGGGCCAAGAAGCAGAAGAGAGTACTACAATTACTGGAATAAACCAGCAGTTGTCAGAAGTTCTTTTCAGTGACTTTATCAGACTACTACAATCTCAAGATTGTAAATGCTGAGAAGGTTAAACCTTAGCAGTAGGATCTTGATATTTAGTTTGAAACCTAAGTTATTCTTAAACAATAAACAATAACAAGCCATTACATATGTGGACAATTGACTAGGGTGTAAACCTAACCATTGGCATCAATACACAAAGTTTTAACCTTGAAAAAAATTGGGAATTGATATTTTCACAAGTGAAAATGTTAGTTCCACAAGATCCTCCCTCACATGAGAGTGAACACCACTTGTGGAACTAACATTTTTACTTGTGGAAATATCAATACCAAAATTTTAATGCATGTAAGATATATTACAAGATTTGCCACTGCACTAATCAATGACACCTCTCCTTCAACCATAAAATCAAAATCAAAATCAAAATTACATAACTAAGGAGAAAGAATATAAGATTGAATACAAATAAACCTAAAAAGAACACAAACTAAAAGATGAGGGAGAGGAATACCAATTGTGTTTTCAGACGGGCGTGGAGGTTTTGATACACTTCTGATGGTGGATTCAAATCAATAAGCCTGTTGACATCAAAAAGTGCCGAGTGATACTCCTTAAGAGTGACTAGAGTTTGAGCACGTAACATTAATGCTCCGGTGTGATTGTGGTCAAGCTCAAGCACTGAAGTACATTCCTCTGCTGCCTAATATTGTAGGAGAGTCGGTCAATATATAGGAAGACTTTCCCAGGAAAAGTAAAAACAGTTTCGTTTCTTTTCCGGTAACAATTGGAGATACATATATCAAAAAGAAGAATAATTACCAATCAGCAAAATAAATGTATGACTACATATATACATTTACATATATATATAGTCTTGTATAGTATGTAGAGAGAGAAAGAGGTAATAATCATGAATACATATATATTGCTTCAGTAAGTTTGTTCTTTAGCAGAACAAGGAGTGAGCTGAAGCCCCTCTTTTAGGAAGGATTCTAATGATCGGAAAACGGAGACAGTTGGGCTATTCTTGACAGGCTTTATGCTTGGAAATGGAGAGATGAGGGAACTGATAAGGTGCTGCGGAAAGATGGGAAATAGGAAGAAAATGTATGTAAACTGACGATTTTTGTGCAAATGCGATGAGGAGACGGTTGAACATTTACACATTTACATCTACTCTGTCCAGCTTACTTTGGACTTCTGAAAAGCTTCTCTTTTGGTACAAATTGTTTGTTTTTTTGTGTATACAATTTGTGTACTTGGGATTCAACCCCATTTTGACAATTCCAGATATAGCGGTTATTACTTATCAAAAATAAAAGTGGGTGCCACAAAAGACATTGATCTTTAAAAGTACATACAGTTAAACTTCGTTTTTTTTTATTTTTTCTTTTTCTTTTTTTTTTGTAGGTCGTATACCTGTGCACACATGATTATACATAGAGCATTGGAAAAACTATAGGGACTTATATGACCACAATCTTTTCACCCATATACAACCCCTCAGATCAAGAGGACACAAAAAATAGATACGTATGCACCCAAAGAGAACTCACTTATAAATCCTTGAAAGAAACTAAACAAAAACTGTCTTTCAAATAGGAAAACCGCTCTAAAACAATTGTGATCTTCACAACCGATATCTATTAATAAGTTTATCCTCAAACCAGCAGTTGTTTTGCTCTCTCTAGATAGTCCACCACATCAATTCCCAATTTTGATTACATTGGTTACTCACCCAGATCCCTCGTGAAGCCTTAAGAAAGTTCATCAATCTTCACCAATCCCCGCAGCTCCCAAGAAGACCAGAGAAGTGCAAACAAAGCTCTACAACTCCCGAACCACCCACAATGTAATAATAGGTTATCTAGCATCTCCTCCACCTTCCAACGCATACAAAGCCAATTCAATGTGAATTCTCCCCTGCATCTCAAGTAATCCTGCTTCAAACTCAACCTAGAGTTGCAGTTGACAAGGAGAAGCACACCAGATACTCCTCCACGGGAAATCTCATCACGGCATAGCTGAATCACAACTTATTAGAATTTAACTGTGAACTAACCACTCACATCTGTTTACTCTACTGAAAGCCATTAACCTGGGCAGCAGGTGGGTCAATATCAGATAAGGCTGTCCAAAATCCACAGGTCATCAGCATGATCTAACTCACACTCTTCAAAGTTTTTTTAAAGATAAGAGTGTCACATATACCTCAGGCGCTTCAAAGCTAAATTGATGCGTTAGACAACAAATTTGGTGGCTTAGGCAGGTCCCTAGGTGTCCAACCAAATCAAGGTCGTCTCTGCATCTAAATCCCCATGATATAAATTGGTAAAAATCTCAAATACATCTCCCTGGCACGTATATTTCGAAAAGACAAAAACTGAACCCTCCCTGCAAACCAACCTAAAAAGGTATGTTTCACGAAGGTATCCGGCCATTTTCCAATAAGCTTTCTATAAGCCAACCCCATACAGAATAGTCCCTTCTAAGATAATTCAATTGCGGGCATGTGCTCAATGCTCATGAAGATACAATTTTCTTTTTTCTTTTTTCCTTTTCACTTTTCCCTCTGATTTTCCGTGATAAAAAAAAAGCATAAATGATTAATCTCTATAGAAACACACAAAATAAAAATAGAAAAAGGGAAAGGGAAAGGGAAAAACATCATATCCTAGATGAGCTCTCAAGTAGGAGATACCCACCCAAATTATAAAAAAGGGTTCCAATACTGAATGTTCCTGGATTAATGTTGTTTATCTGCTAGTTCCTTTTTAATGAGGTTCTAATAAGCCATTTCAAAGATTCAACATAAATCAAAAGGAGGAATGAACCATTTGGACGAAAATTCAGTAAATGTTACTATCTTCTAACTCAGATAACGTGGCAGAAAACTGAGCAATAGGCAAGAATCTACGCCTCATCTCAACACTAAATCTCCCAAAAATTATAAACTATTTCCATGAGGATACATGTGAAGTTGAAGTCCCATTTCAGCCAAAGATGAAAATGAGAACTAATATGTACGGGAAGGGTCTAAAACTAATGCCTTAAGATTTTGGGTTGGAGTTGATACAAAAAATGTGCGTCTAGGCCTTCCCTTATGTGCATGGACTGGAAGGGCTCCCTATTCTCTCTCAAGAGTTTCATTGTGCTTAATCACTCTGATGTAAAATATATAATGTCCAAGTATGAGTGTAGCTCTAATTGAAGTGAGCACAGTCTTGCTTCTTTAGTGCCAACCACCTAAAGCAGAGCCTAGATTAAATGTAGAGCCTAGATTAAATGTATGTGATCTCATATACACATTTAAAGCAAACATTTTTCAACCACGCACACTAGGTAATCCTATAGTAAACTATGAGTCATGGTCCTCATGGACCAAGGATATCATTGCTTTTACAGATTATTAGTCTCATATAATATGTTTGACGAATAGCCCAATTCAAAAAATAAACTATATAATAACACTTGAAAACCCCACATGGTATAAGAGTATGTTTGGAATCGCTTAAAAAATGTGATTAGTGATTCCGATTACTGCTTCCGCTTGTAATTATTTTTATAAAAATAGTTTGTGTTTCGTAAAAAAAATCAATTAAATTATTAAAAAAATTAAAATGTTTGGTATTAAAATATTTGCTAATCACTTATTTCAAGTGTAAATTACTAAAAAGGAATGTTTTAAAAAATAAAGATAGATAATCAATGTAATTATTAAAATAAATAGGGATAGTTTAGTAATATACTTGGTCAAACTTGATTATTAGATTTGGCAAATAAGCAGAAGTTCCAAATTGGAGCTTCCGATTATTTCCATAAAACTTGATTGTAAGCAGTTTTAAAATCACATTACCAAACACTTTTTGCTTTTTAAAACTAATTATAAGCAAGTTTGACTGCATATAAGCGATCCCAAACCCTCTCAAACATAACTAAACTGCTTATTTTCCATCATCATAGTTAAAAACTAAAATAGCTTATCCCTTATAAGCTTCTATATGGCTAACCTTGAAAAACAATACTATAAGATAGATTTTGATGATAAACATCACTATTTTATTGGAAAATCCCCCAATTAAACAACTAATTCCTAATGCCTTAAGAGTATGCTTTGGAGTAGATTTGAAAATTGTGTATCTAGTGTTCCCTTATGTGCATGGACTGCAAGGGCTCACTTTTCTCTCCCAAAAGTTTCAATGCTCTAAATCACTGTGACGAAAAACATATAATATCTACATTATGTAGCTCCAATTGAATGGAGCATGGTCATGCTTCTTTAGTGCTAACCATGAGTGAGGGTGAAATACCCGTGATGACACGAGTGGAAATGGGCGCAAGTGTGGGATCCTAGTTGAACCCTTCATTTGTCGGTCAGACACTTCGAGTCACCAATAGGTGATTGTGTACCACATAAATCATAACATTTCAAAATTGAACACAAACTTTTTACATTTTTCACTAAATATGTGATATGAAAATGTTCACTTAAATATACACCGATAATTATCTTTATACTCGAATTATCCAAAAAATTTAGAGCCATGTCCACTCATCCTATTATTTTAGAAATAGACAAGTCTTACACCTAGACACTACCAACACCCGATTCCCATATCCAAGTCCATGTAACATAGCCTAAAACAAAACCTAGATTAAATGTATATATGATTTCATACAAACATTTAAATAAAACATTTTTCCTTCTTCTACTATTTGTCACTTAAAACCCCACCAAAATCCCCAGCAACCATGCACACAAGGTACTCCCGCAGTAAACTATGTGTGGGTGGCCCAAAGAGATCATTACTTTTACAGTGACAAATCGCCCAAATCAAAAAGACATGATATAACAGGACTAAAAAAACAACTTGGGACTCAGACTGTAGCGTAACTAGACTCCTTACTTTCCATCATGAAATTAAAATAGCTAATCCCTTATAAGTTTCTATATGGCCAAACTTGAAAAACATCAGTATAAGATAAGTTTCAATGATCAAGACCACTTTTACCCACAATTAAACAACTAGCAGACTCGATAGAGATTCTTGTATACAAAAAATTAATAATTTTAACACTAATTCTCCATGTAAGAACCAATAGAATAAAGGGCAAATAAAATAAAGGGTAACCTTATTGAAATGATGAAGTTTAAGATAGCAAGCGGCTCTGTTGCTGTGAAGAGAAATCTTCTGGGGTTTAGTCTTAGCCATAGAAAGCGCTTCTGTGTAAAAACCAAGCGCTTGCAAATACCTTCCTTCCCGGTACATCTGGTGCGCTCTCTCTATCTTGTTTATCGGCGCTCCCGGTGCCATATTTTCTCACTCTCTCTATATATAATTAACAATAAATATGTATATATGCGATAATTAATTGCAAGCTCCGACAAATTCAAATCTTAGTAAATAAAGATACAGCTGAATTGAATATGAGATTTGAGAATCAAAAACCTTGTTTTTGACAGGTAGTGTTGATCAAAGAGAAAACCAACAAAATTAATTATGCAATTATTTCAAAATACTTGAATGGTATATATGTGTGTGTATGTGTAGTACAATATATGATTACAGATAAGAAATCAAAGAACGGAAGCTCCAATGAGGAAACCTTTCGACAAACAATCTCTCTCAAATTGAAGCGGGAGGGGCAATAATTGGGAGCTACTGGGCCTCGAGTATTTTTTAATCATTCAAATTTCACACAAAATGCCAAAATCTATTTCAAATTTATAGTTCGACCCGCCATTTCGCTCCATAAACTACGGGTTTGGTCTGGTCTTGGGCCAGACACATTTTCTTGGATTAATTACGTATTTTAGTATATTTTTAGAAATAATTACAATAATGATGGATAGATAAAATAATTATAAAAGTAATATATTTTTTTATATTTATTTATAAAATTAATACATTTGGGTATTCTTTAATCGTGGCCCGCGATTATCTTCCTTATCTTTTCTGGTTAATTATTATCTCCCTTATCTACGTTTCTGTCTCTTTTTCCCATATAATACGGACACGAACAATTCTTCCATCTCCTTCTCTTCTCAGCAAAATTACTTCTCCTGTTCTCCAAACTTTAATTCAAATATCATTCACAAAGTTTATGCTCTTCTAGTTCTACTTCTATTTCCACAAACACATCCTATATGGGCTCTCTATTCACC
This sequence comes from Panax japonicus, assembly GCA_020205505.1. Lineage (NCBI taxonomy): Eukaryota > Viridiplantae > Streptophyta > Magnoliopsida > Apiales > Araliaceae > Panax > Panax japonicus. The sequence goes on along the minus strand of CM035110.1, from coordinate 6,880,964 downwards.
AATCCCAAGGTATTTCTCTTCCTCCCGCTCTCTATATATATGTATATATGTATCTATAAGCTCCCTAATTATGATCTTTTTTTTGAAATTATAGATTTCTACCAGGGGCCGTTGGCCTAAGCACACTCTACATGGTAGTTTCCTTTACAGTTTCGCATGCTTCCGTGCGTAGAGGTTATTATTTATTTGTATACATGAATAGAAAACAAAATTTAATTGGCAAATTATTGTCGGTTTAGTAATTGGATTATGTGGAGCTGCATTTGGAACTGTAGGCGGTGTTGGTGGTGGTGGCATATTCGTCCCAATGCTTACCTTGATTTTTGGATTTAATCCAAAATCAACAATTGATAGAAGAGATTGATAACCAAACATTCATACTAAGGTAACCAAATCTTCATATCAAGGTTATCAATCCACCTCCACACCTGCAGTTTTTTCATAGTGCAGTTGGTAGCCAAACATTCATACTAAGGTAACCAATTCAGTGTTATTAGGTTACCAATTTATTTTGAATGTGATGCAGTTGATAGTCAAACCTTCATGCAGTGGGTAGTCAAACCTTCATACCAAGGTAACTAATTCAGTTTTATTAAGTTACCAATTTATTTTGAATGTGATGCAGTTGGTAGCCAAACCTTCATGCAGTTGGTTGCCAAATTTTCAGACCAAGGTAACCAATTCATATTGCAGGTGTGGAGGTAAATTGGTTACCTTGGTACGAAGGTTTGATTATCAACATTACATTACACATCACTCTCTTATCTCTTTCTTTCCTATTCAGTGTTCTTATTTTTCTTTGGACATGAAATTGGAATTGAAAATTCTTATTTTGTGGATAACCAAATATTCATAAAAAAAGTCAGAACAGTAAGAGTTACATCTATTTATTTTTAAACTTTTTGTAGGGCGAATCTTCTTCTTCTTTTCATTGACGTTTTGAACAACGGAGATTCACGACAGAGTAGCAGCGGAGTATGGGAGGAGAGGGCAACCTGTGAAGAAGGAGATTCGCGACGGAGTAGCGGATGAGAGGGCTACTGTGAGGGAGATGAAGATTTGAATTTGAATATTTGAATTATTATTTTGAATTTAAATTTGTTTTTGTTAAATCCCAAATATTTGAATTTGAATTATTAATTATGTGTGACACCCCCAAAATAGGTCCATACAACTCATTATGAGTTGTCAAATACATGGTATAGAAAATAACTACAACTTCATTATTACAATTGTCGTGCAAAATACGACAACACATATACTGTGAGTTTAAATATAAATATTATCTTCTAAACAATATCCACACTCAAATAAGCCCTCTTTATAATTATTGATACATTATTTTATAAAATAGTGAGGACTGCTAAAACAACTGACTTGAAACATCACTTCACACCCCGACTAGTTCCCGCTATATTCTCGCCTCCTGAAAAGAAAAATGAAACAAAAAGGAAAAGGGTGAGCTCAACTAGCCCAGTAAAGAATATTATGACTAAGATAATGTAGAACAAATTATCGTTAGCCTTCAATAAATCAGATAAAAAATAATGGACAACCAATTTTAGATCAATATTCGCAGCGAAAATAACAATTCATTAAAAGAGTTAAGTAGAGAATGAAATCTACTATCGTCTATGAATTTAAAAGTCCATCATAAATATTTTATCCTTGTAACATCAATCAATATATATCTTGAATCAAATATTCATCTTTGCACTACGGGCCAAAGATATTCATTTGTATCACCAGTTGGTCACGTTCATCTCAACACCTGTTCATCTTTGCACCACGGGCCAAAGATATTCATCACGTAATCATTCATCTTTGCACTACAGACCAAAGATATTCAGTAATATCATCATTTAGGACTGAGAATGATGAAAATATCTTAAAGAAAACGAATCTAGTGAGATAAAAGATCAAAGATTAGGGATTCGTACTTTAATTTATCCAAGTTCAAAAATACTCCAAAATAATCAATTTTGGAGCAAAATTCAAGAATAAAGATCAAAGCATGGATACAATCAAATATAGTAACCATAATAGACAACTTGGACAAAGAAAAGAAAATTTAATTTTTTCTGTAAATAGTGCCGTATACGTGAATAGTACCGTATACGTAAATAGTAACCCCGACACGAAAAGGTAAAAATTCCATAAGAAAATCATATTTCGTGAATAGTACCGTATTCGTGAATAATGTCATATACGTGAATAGTATTGTATACGTGAATAGTAACCTCGACATGAAAAGAAAAAAATTTCATAATAAAATTCATACCAATATTTTGGTATAATGATATTGAAAGAATAACATCATTTACGAAGAAAATAACAACCTTTACCTCAAAAAAATAGTAATTTTAGCTGAAATATCGGATATAATGCTGAACAAAATTTGCACTAAATAGCAACTCTCAAAATATCTAATTACTCACAAAATACGCTTGATATTATAGAGAGAGAAAACTTCAAATTTTGGTATGACTTTTAATTCTAACTAAGCACCTTATTTATAGGAAAAATGCCAGAACGCCAAAGTAGACTAAAATTTAATAAAATAATATTTTATAAAATTTCTACGTACACCATCTTTGCCCAATTTCAACACACCACTAGTAGGGCCCACCCATGTTTTTAATAAAATTATTTATTTTTGAAACTTCAATAATTTATAATAAATAACCATTTTATCAAAAAAAAATCAAATTTTATGTCTATTCCATATGAAATTTATTTCTCTACAACTTTGTAGAAGAATTTTTTTCTAAATTCCAAATAGAAAATGACCGAAATTCATATACGGGCGATTTTTAATACCTCCATTCTGACAAAATACTATAAAACACATCAGTATTAATTCTTTCATTTATATCCACATAAAATAAATATTTTCTTATCATATAAATCAATAATTAATTATTTATAAATAATATTACAGAATCACAATAATGACAACCAGGTCGTTCCTAGGGAAGAAGGGGGCTTTCCGATAAGAATTTCTCCTTTTTGGTGCGCAATTAGGTGACCAACCCCTTTTTCTAAACAGAACTTCCTTAGACATTGTCAATAATGTTATCTAATAATATTATTCAAATAATATAAATTATTGATCTGATAATGGAAAATACTGTGCATGGATAATTATTGAAACAATAATAATATAAAATATCAACATAACAATTATTGAATCAATAAAATAAAATATTGAACAATAATTAATGTAACAATTATTTAGTAGTGTCTTCTTAGGTAAGAATCAATAATCTAAAATATTGTACAATACCGTGTGCTACTGTGCAGCCACGCGTATTACTGTATTTTAACCACCAGGTATTCCAACAGTGTTAACGATAACAACTACACCGTTATTTATAAAAATTCAAACTTGTCATTTTCTTCATCCGACCGTTTTCTGTTATGGGGCCCACAAATGGATGCGCCATCGTACGAATATTCTCCGACAACAAGAATATTCCACGACCAAACGAATATTCCCCGACAACAATGAATATTTTATAACCACTTGCCTATTTTGCAAAATTTACACATTTCACCTTATTATTTCAAAATAATGAATAGAGGAAATTTAATTTTATTTATAAAAAGTTGGGGTCTTACATTGTGGCAGTTATTTCTCCTTGATTTTAGGTTTCCTTATTAATGTGAATTGCGTTATTTTTGTAATTATTTTGTAAATGCACTAATAGTGTACTTACTTTATAATTGTTGTATATTAGTATTCTCTAATTGCCTTGTATACTTTTTAAATTGTAACGTATTAGGATCCCGTCCATTATAACTTTTATTCACTTATTCTTGATTAATGAGAAAAGTTATTACTTCATTCCTTTCAAAGTAAATATCCTAATTGTTTTTTTACACAATGATTAACAGAAGAAAATTGTTAAATTTACAACAGAAAATGTTATTTTTAGAACAAAAATGTCGTTATAGATCCTATACAATGAAATTTTTGTTGTGAAAAAAATAAAAAGTGTTGTGAATTTAACAATTCCCTTAACAAAAATATTATTCCCCAATTGCCTTATATACCTTTTAAATTGTTACGGATTAGAATTCCCTCAATTACAATTTTCACTCGCTTTTTTTTAATCACATTTTGTTAAAAAAAATTATACTTTTAAATGTGTATCGAGTAAAATTAAGTAAAAAGTATAATGGGAGGGATCATAATATTAATGTGACGCTCCTAAAATAGGTCCACACAATCTATTTTGAGTCGTCAGATATACGGTACATAATTCAAATACAAACTTCATTTATACAACTGTTAAATTATCGTGCAAAATACGACAACACATAAGCTGTGAGTTTCAATAGAAATAACAGTACTCACATTCCAAACAAATGATACTTCATATAAAAGTACAGTCAATAACTGTTTTAGGAATTAAAATCATTGAAAAATGCTCAAGGAATCCTTCATACATGGGAGGTCATGCATCTAAGTTATAATAGATATCATAGGACCTGAGCATTAACCTTGGTTGACCCAATAGACCCCAAAGAAGAACGAGAATATTACTATCCTGTTCATTTTAATGGTGTGTATTTTTGACGCTTTCAAAGTTGGGTTCTCATCGCCCTATTGTTGTTCACCAGAATCAATAATTAAGTGACATATAAAATACGACACACACTTCTTAAGTCCTTAATACAATTATATATTATCATGTTATTTTATAATGTATTGGGAAACTTCCACAGTCTCGGACTATAAGACCCCGAATTTTATGAAATGAAAGTATTCAATTTTCTTATAATTTTCTTAGTAAATGGTTAAATTGATAAAAGGTTAAATTTAAGGGTGATATGTGAAAATTTTATAAAAGTAAGCAAGTTGTTATAAAATATTCGTTTGGTCGAGTAATATTCTTTTTATCGGGGAATATCCGTACGACGACACAATCATTGGTGGACCCTACAACGGAATAATTATTGGAGTTAGAAAACGACATAAATAAATTTTTATAAAAATAATGACAAAATTTTTATCGTTAACTGTTGAAATACCCGGTGATAAAAGTACAGTAATACGCGTGGTTGCATAGTAACACACGGTATTGTAGATTATCTTTGATTATTGATCCTTACGTAAAAAGTCACTCAGTTTTACTTAATTATTGCAACAGTAGTTGTTGTATAATATCTAACATTATTGATTCAATTATTGTCATAGTATCGTCTGCACAATATTTTATATTATTAAATCAATAATTAAGACGATAAAGTTATTCATATTATTATTATTTTTATTATTAACGATGTCTAAAAAGTTCTGTCGAGGAAAGGAGTTTGGTCGCCTAATTACGCGATAATAAGAAGAAGTCCTTATCGGAAAACTCTCTCTTTTCTAGGAATGATATGTTTTTTAATATTGCAAGTTATAATATTAATGATGAATAAATGTAATTAAAAATACTTTTTTTGAAGCCAAGTGAATTGACATAAATAGAGGGGGGGTTTTATGAAGTATTTGTTGTAAATTTGGCTTATTACATAGACCATCACTTACTCATTTTTCAAAATCGTTGGTAAAAAGTTATCTCAATTTTATTTTATTACTTATATATATGTATGTATATAAGTTATATATATATATATATATATATATATATATATATATATATATATAAGTGTGTGTGAAGTGTGTGTGGGTGTATATATATATATATATATTATAAGTTTTGTTTTTATTATTATTATAATAGTAATAAAAAAAATTATATATAAAATAGAATATATTATATTTTATTATACTACATAGTGTTGCATAGTACTGCATAGTATTGCATAGTACTGCATAGTGTTTGCATCGTACTGCATAGTGTGTGCATAATGCTGCATAGTGCAAGATAGTAAAATCAAAAAAATTCAACGAATTCGCGCCGAATGTCGTCCGTGATTTTTTTCCTACTGTGCAGTTCGTGATTTTTCCTAAATAGTACCCTGCCATTCTCCTATAAATAGGATGCTAAATTTAGAAATAAAAATCACATCAGAATCAGAAAATTCTTCTTCTATAATATTGAGTGTATTTCTTTTGAGTTAAGGAAATTTTAAGTGTAGCAAATAGTACAAATTTTTCTTTAAGAATATCTCCACTTTACTAGTCTGAATTACTCTTCTTTTAAGGTAAGTGATATTATTTATTTCATATTCGTTTACGATATTATTTTTCGTATTCGTAAGGAATTTTATTTTCGTTCAATATTCGTAAGGAATATTATTTTCGTTCAATATTCGTAAGGAATATTATCTTCGTTCAATATTCGTAGAATATTATTTTCGTTCAACAGTTGTAAGGGATATTTTTTTGTTCAATATTCGTTAGAAATAATATTTTCTTCCATAATCTGTAGTATGTAAATAATATTATTTCGTTTCATATTCCTAATTCTACATTTATGTTGATAAGTATTGCTTCTATACTTCTTGAAATTAGTAGAATATCCTTAAAATTTTCGCTTAATCGACTATCTTTTCACGAAAATATTTATTTGAAAATTCTTGTTAAATTTTAATCTTTTCATGTCGGGGTACTATTCACGCATTACTATTTATGGGGTACTATTCATGATAAAAAATAATTTCTTTTCTGTCCAAATTATTTTTGATACATGAATATTATTCTTGAATTTTACTCCACAAAGCAGTTATCATGTTGACAATTTGGATATTTTTAAACTATGGATAAATTATCCTTGATCTCATTTAATTGAATGATTATATCATTGTCAACATCCTCATTCTTATATTATAATGTAAGACATTTTTGGCCCGTAGTGCATTGATGGACTGTTGATCGGTATGATTATGACCAAGAATTATGTATCGATATAATCATGACCTGTAATATTACAAAAGATATAGTAAAAGTCCTCATTGGCCTGTTGTGCAAAGATGGACAGGTATATGACATGATCATGACCACTAGTGATACTAACGAATTTCATTAGCCCGTAGTGCAAGGATAATTCGATGATGTGTTTGGCAGGATCATGACCATTGGTCTTAAAGTTAAGGCTGTAAATGAGCCAACACAGTTCGGGCTCGACTAGAAAAAAATACGAGCGAGACTCGAATTCGTTAATAATATGATCCAAATCTGAGCATTAAAAATAGTTCGAATAAAAATATGAGTAGAATATGAGCAAGGTTATACTCGACTCGTTTAAGATTCAAACTACTCGAATTTTTTATTGTGATTCGATACATACTCGGTTAATACATATTCGATTAGATGTTCAATACATTTTCTTATAATATATACAAATTTAAATCAAATTAAGATAATTAATTATTATTTTGTTTTGTTTTTAATTTTAATTGTAATTTTATATTTGTAAAGTGTAATAATAAATATATTTTCCCATTTTTAAGTAAAATAACAAATTTAATTTATAATTATATTTATTATAAAACTAGTTATTATGTAGAGATTCGATTTCGAGCTTGAATTTGAAGCTCGCGAGTAGTTTGAATAAATATTCGAGTCGATTCGGATCGAATTCGAGTAATAAATATTCGAGTCGAGTCGAATCTGAGTAGGAATTTTTAAATATAATTCGAATTCGATCCGAATTTGAGTACGAATTTATCATTTCAAGTCGAATTCGAATAGCTCTTTGTTCGCTCCGGTTCGACTCGTTTAAACCCTTACTTACAGTTGAATGTCTTTGGTCGTAGTGCACTGACAGACAATTGATTGGTATGATCATGACCATTGGTTTTATAGTTGAATATCTTTGGTCCGTAGTGTAAAGATAGACAACTGATTGATATGATAATTGTTATTACATTTGAACGTCTTTAGCCTTTAGGGTAAGGATATTGAGTGAACGTTCTATTAAGCCTTTGTGGCAAGGAGAAAATTTTGATTTACATGATTATAAACATTAATTGTGAATTTAACTATAATCTTTGTTGGTTCAGGTGAAGAAAGGTGATTAAAGTTCTCTTTATCTTGGATACAACAAAGAACTGTTGATGAGTATTACAGTAATGAACTATTAACGATGGACTTTTAATTTGAAGGATATAGTAGAAATTATGTTCTACTTGACTCTTCTAATGGAATGTTGATTCTTTTGCAATTATGGTTTAAAGTTTTTATTATCTACCATATGTTCTAAATATCTGATTTAGTACCGATGAAGGCTATTGATAAATTAATTATCTTAGTCATAATATTCTTTACTAGGCTATTTGTGCTCACCCTTTTACTGGGCTATTTGTGCTCACCCTTTTGCTTCACAATTCCTTACAGGTATTAAGAGTGTAAATGGGTAGAGCGGGAATAACAGAGGAATAGTGTGATGGTCTGAGACTGTGAAAGTTTCTCAATACATTATAAAACTGCATAACATGCAATATATAATTGTATTGAGGACCTAAGATGGGTGTGTCATATATTATACGTTACTTAATAATTGATTTTGGTGAATAACAATAGGGTTATGAGAACCCAACTTTGAAAGCATTAAAATACACTCCATTAGAATGAGGAGGACAGAAATCTTCTCGTGTTCCTTTGGAGACTTGAAATATTTGTTGTTGTACTTTATATGGCATTGTAATAATTTGAGTATGAATATTTTCGTATTATTTACGTAACAATATTTGTATTGAAACTCACAGTAAATATGTTGTCGTATTTTGCACGACAGTTGTATAAATGAAGTTTGTATTTGAATTTTGTACCGTGTATCTGGCGACTCAGAATGGGTTGTGTATACCTATTTTGGGGGCATCACACGGACCATCACACTATTCCTCTGTTATCCTCGCTCGACCCAGCTACACTCTTACTACCTGAAAGGAATTGTGATGCAAAAGGTTGAGCTCAACTAGTCTAGTAAAAGAATATTATGACTAAGATAATATATAACAAATTATCCTTAGTCCTCAACAAAGAAAAATCTGATAGAATACAATAGATAACAATTTTTAGATCAACAACTGCAGCGAAACCATCAATCCATTAGAAGTGTCAAGTAGAACATAATGTCTACTATCTCTTCCAAATTAAAAGTTCATCATTAATATTTCATCCCTGTAATACCTATTAACAGTTCTTTGTTGTACCCAAGACAAAGAGAACTTTCATTACCTGTTTTTACTTGAACCATCAAAGATTATAGTTAAATTCACAATTCATATTTATAATCATGTAAATCAACAATCCAACTTTGTAGTACGGGCCAAAGACTTACAAATATAAAACCAATAATCAACAGTCCATCTTTGCACTACAAGCCAAAGATTTTCAACTGTAAAACTAATAATCAACAGTCCATCTTTGCACTACGGGCCAAAGAGTACTTTTACCACATCATTTGTCTGTAACATTACAGGGTATGATTATACCAATACAAAATTCCTTGTCATAATCATACCAATCAACAGTCCATTTATGCACTACGGGCCAAAGATGACTTTTACCACATCATTTGTCTGTAACATTACAGTTCATGATTATACCAATACACAATTCTTGGTCATAATCATACCAATCAACAGTCCATCTATGCATTACAAGCTAAAGATGACTTTTACCACATCATTTGTCTATAACATTACATGTTATGATTATACCAATACAAAATTCTTGGTCATAATCATACCAATCAACAGTCCATCTACGCACTACGGGCCAAAGATGACTTTTACCACATCATATGTTTGTAACATTACATGTTATGATTATACCAATACACAATTCTTGGTCATAATCATATCAATCAACAGTCCATCTATGCACTACGGGCCAAAGATAACTTTTACCACTTCATTTGTTTGTAACATTACATGTCATGATTATACCAATACACAATTCTTGGTCATAATCATATCAATCAACAGTCCATCTATGCACTACGGGCCAAAGATAAATTTTACCACTTCATTTGTCTGTAACATTACATGTCATGATTATACCAATACACAATTACTGGTCATAATCATACCAATCAACAGTCCATCTATGCACTACGGGCCAAAAATGACTTTCACCACAATATAAGCATGAGAATGATGGCAATGATATAAGGATTCAATCAAGTGAGATCAAGGATAAATATCAAAAATTTATAATTCAATTTATCCAGAGTTCTAAAATATTCAAATTGTCAACATGATAACTAAATGTGGAATAAAATTCAAGAATGATATTTATGTATTAAAAATAATTTGTACAGAAAAGAAATCACTTTTGTCATGAATAATACCCCGTGAATAGTACCCGAATGAATATTACCCGAGTGAATAATACCCCGTGAATATTACCCCCGAGTGAATAGTAATCCGTGAATATTATCTCGAGTAAACAGTACCCGAGTGAATAGTATCCCATGAATATTACCCCGAGTGAATAGTACCCGAGTGAATAGTAACCCGTGAATATTATCCTGATTGAATAGTACTCATGTGAATAGTAACCCATGAATAGCACCGCCTTACCGTTAAGTATGTCGCATGTTCATAACGTTTTTCACGTATCGATGTTACGTAAATATGTGGACAACCCAAACCACATTATTGAATTAGAACCGGATGAGATAGCGAAAGATTTAACGTATGAAGATGTACCTGTTAAAATCTTGGATAAGAAGGAATATATTCCACGCTCTAAGGTTATACCTCAAGAGTTAGAATCTAAAATGAAAAATGAGGTATCCTCATCTCTTTGACATATCAGGTACGTACACCAATTTTGAGGATAAAATTTCATAAGAAGGGAAGGTTGTAAGACCCCAACTTTTATGAATAAAGATTTAATTTTCTCAAAATATTTTTTTTTAAAATTATGGTGTGGATTTGATATAATGTTATAGTTGTGGGTAATATTTACAAATTTTGCAAAGTAAGCAAGTTGTTATAAAATATTCGATTGGCCGGGGAATATTCGTTTTATCAGGGAATATTCGTACGACGGCACAATCATTGGTGGACCCACAACGGAATTATTGTCGGAGTTAGAAAATGACAGAAATATCTTTTTATGAAAATAACGACGAAAGTTTTACTTTTAATTGTTGAAATACCCGGTGATTAAAATACAATAATACGCGTGGTTGTATGGTAGCACACGGTATTGATTATTGATGCTTACGTGAGAAGTCACTCAGTTTTATTCAATTATTATCACAGTAATTGCTGCACAGTATCTCACACTATTGATTCAATTATTGTCACAATATTTTATATTATTAAATCAATAATTAAGACGACAAATTTATTCATATTATTATTTACATTATTGACGATGTCTAGAATGTTCTGTCGAGGAAAGGGGTTTGGTCACCTAATTGCGCGCCAATAGGGAGAAATCTTTATCGGAAAGTCCCATCTTTCCTGGGAATGATCTAGTTGTTAATATTATGAGTTATAATATTAAGAATAATAATTGATGAGTGAAAGATGTTTGTTCATTTAGTTTTCTTTAATTCTTTCGTGACCCAATTGCCCTCAAAGGAGATAATTTTGTGATTGGCTGATTTTGTTATTATTGACCAAACAGGTAATTAATCGGATAAATGAGCAATTAATTGCTATTAGTTCACATGCAAATAACTATTTGTTCACATGTATGGAACTATTGGTTCACATGCATGTATTATTAGGGGAGGTGGTGCAAGATTGATAATACTTGAAGGACTAAATTAAAAATAGAGGCAAAGATGAATGTACTAAACTGTAATAATTCGATCCCCTAAATGTACAATTATCGAAACTATGTTTTCCTATAAATAGAAGCTCATTTCTTCTTTCATTCTCACCAATTCACTAAGACTCACAAGAGCAACTATAGAGAGAAAGAAGAAACGTATTCTGCTATTTCACTATTGCAGTATCCAGTCTTCTACTAAGGTAAGGGGTATTATTTATTTCATATTCAGAAGAGATATTATTTTTCGTATTCGTATGAATATTATTTTCATTCAATATTCGTAAGAAATATTATTTTCGTTCAATATTCATAAGAGATATTATCTTCATTTAATATTCGTAAGGAATATTATTTTCGTTCAATATTCGTAAGGGATATTATTTTTGTTCAATATTCGTATGAAATAATATTTTCTTCCATACTCTGTAGTATGTAAGTAATATTATTTCATTTTATATTCCTAATTCTACACTCATTTTATTAAAGTATTGCTTTTATACTCTGTGAAATTAGTAGAATATCCTTGAAATTTGCGTTTCATCTAATATCGTTTCACAAGAATATTTTTCTGAATATTCTTGTAAAATTTTAAGCTTTTCATTTCGGAGTACTATTCATGGGTACTATTCATTTATACGACACTATTCATACGTACGACACTATTTATATATACGTCACTATTCACAAAGTACTATTCACGGGGTAATATTTATAAAATACTATTCACAAAGTACTATTCACTAGGGTACTATTCACCCGGGATATTATTCATAACAAAAAATTATTTCTTTTCTGTCCAAATTATTTTTGATATATGAATATTATTCTTGAATTTTACTCCACAAAACAATATCATGTTGTCAATTTAGACATTTTTTAATTTCTAGATTAATTAAAAATATTTAATATTTATCCTTGATTTCGTTTGATTGAATTCTTATATCATTGTTGTAAGACCCCAAATTTTATAAAATGAAAGTATTCAATTTTCTTATAATTATTATTCTATTTAGTAAATGGTTAAATTGATAAAAGGTTAAAGTTAAGAGTGACATTTGAAAATTTTGCAAAGTAAGCAAGTTGATATAAAATATTCGTTGTGTCGGGGAATATTCGATTGGTCGAGGAATATTTATTTTAACAGGGAATATTCGTACGATGACATAATCATTGGTGGACCCCAGAACGGAATTATTGTCGTAGTTAGAAAATGACATAAATATATTTTTATAAAAATAACGGTGAAAATGTTACAGTTAAACTGTTGAACTATCCGGTGGTAAAAGTACAATAATACGCGTGGTTGCATAGTAGCACACAGTATTGATTATTGATGCTTACGTGAGAAGTCACTCAGTTATACTCAATTATTACTACAGTAATTGCTTCATCATATCTCTCATATTATTGATTCAATTATTGTCACAATATCAATATTTTATATTATTAAATCAATAATTGAGACGATAAAGTTATTCATATTATTATTTGCAATATTAACGATGTCTAAAAAGTTCTGTCGATGAGAGGTTTGGTCACCTAATTGCGCGCCAATAGGAAGAAATCCTTATCAGAAAGCCCCTTTTTCCTGGGAATAATCTGGTTGTTAAATATTGTGAGTTATAATATTAATGATGAATAAGTTCGTTCTAATTAAAGATGAAACTGATATTTCCATTGTGTTTGGATTATTAGTCTTAGTGAAAATCGACATCTATTCCGATAATAATTGATGTCTGGAGGTTATATTGACCAATCAGATAATTAATCGGATAAATGAGCAATTAATTGCTATTAATTTACATGCTTATAACTATGTGTTCACATGTGTGTACTATTGATTCACATATATGTACTATTAGGGGAGGTGGTGTAATATTGATAATACTTGCATGACTAAATTAAAAATGGAGGTATAGATGAAGGTACTATACTGTAATTATTTTTTCACATGTATAGAACTATTAAATCACATGATTATACTATTGATTCACATGATATACTATTAGGGGAGGTGGTGCAAGTTTGATAATACTTGCAGGACTAAATTAAAAATGAAGAAAAAGATGAATTATACTATAATATTTCAAGCCTCAAAATGTGCAATTATCGAAACTATATTTTCCTATATATAGAAGCCCATTCTTCCTTCATTCTCACCAATTCACTAAGACTCACAAGAGCAATTATAGAGAAAGAAGCTATAGATAGAGAAGCTATAGAGATAAAGAAGAAGAGTAGTCTGCTACTTCACTATTCCAGTATCCAGTCTTCTTCTGAGGTAAGGGGTATTATTTATTTCATATTCTAAAGAGATATTATTTTTCATATTCGTATGAATATTATTTTTGTTCAATATTCATAAATAATATTATCTTCGTTCAATATTCGTAGGAATATTATCTTTGTTAAATATTCGTTGGAATATTATTTTTGTTCAACAGTTGTAAGAGATGTTATTTTTGTTCAATATTCGCTTGAAATAATATTTTCTTCCATACTCTATAGTATATAAGTAATATTATTTCGTTTCAGATTTTGAATTCTATACTCATTTTGTTGAAGTTTTGACTTCTATACTCCATAAAATTAGTAGAATATCCTTGATATTTGCGCTTCATCCAGTATCTTTTCATGGAAATATTATTCCAAGCTTTCTTGATAATTATTGATCTTTTCATGACGGAGTACTATTCAAAAGTTACTATTCATGGGTTACTATTCACCTGGTTATTATTTACCCAATTACTATTCACTCGAGTATTCGGGGCGGTTTTCATGCCGGAGTACTATTCATGAGTTACTATTCACTCAATTACTATTCACCCGAATATTATTCACTCGAGTATTTGGGGTACTTTTCATGTCGGGATACTATTCACGAGATACTATTTCCAAAGTACTATTCACATGGTACTATTCACGGAGTACTATTTATCAGAAAAATATATTTCTTTTCTGTCCAAATTATTTTTGGTACATGAATATTATTCTTGAATTTTACTCCACAAAGCAGTATCATGTTGACAATTTGGATATTTTTAAACTCTGGATAAATTTAAAGTATTTAATATTTATCTTTGATTTCGTTTGATTTGATTTCGTTTGATTATTCCTTATATCATTGTTATCATCCTCATGCTTATATTGTGATGAAAGTCATCTTTGGTTTACGTGCATAGATGGACTGTTGATTGGTATGATTATGATCAGGGATCATTCGGTATAATCATGACCCTTAATGTTACAAATGATGTGATAAAAGTCCTCATTGGCCCGTAGTGCATTGATGGACAGTTGTTGGTATGATTATGACCAGAGATTATTCGGTATAATCATGACCATTGATGATTACATGAATATCTTTGGCCTGTAGTGCAGGGATGATTCGATGATGTGGTTTATTTATTAAGCTGAGTCTCTGCGATAAAGTTGGTGAAGAACTTTTTAAATCATAGAAGATAGTAGATATCATGCTCTACTTGACTCTTCTAATAGATTGTTTATTCTGCTGCAGTTGTTGATCTAAAACTTGTTGTCTATTATATTCTATCAGTTGTTATACTGTTGAAGGCTAAGGATAATTTATTCTGCATTATCTTAGTCATAATATTTCTTACTAGGCTAGTTGAGCTCACCCTTTTCTTTCTCTGTTCTCTTCAGGAAATGAGAATATAGCTGGGACTGGTCGGGGAACGAATTGACGGTCCAGATGGTTGTTTTAGTAGTCCTCACTATTCTGTGAAATAGTGTGATAATAATTGTAATGAGGACTCCATTGAGAGTGGATATTGTCTAGAAGACAATAATATTCTTGTTTAAACTCTCAGCTATGTTTTGTCGTATATTATCCGACAGTTATATAATTAAGTTTGTATTTGATTTATGTATCATGTATCTGACGACTCAGAATGGGTGATGTTTACCTGTTTTGGGGGCGTCACAATTGTCATCATCCTCATGCTTATATTGTGATGAAAGTCATCTTTGGCCCGTAGTGCATAGATGGACTATTGATTGGTATGATTATGACCAAGAATTATTCGGTATAATCATGACCTGTAATGTTACAAATGATGTCGTAAAAGTCCTCATTGGCCTGTAGTGCATTGATGAACAGATGTCGGTATGATCATGACCATGCGTTCTCTTCGGCCAAGGGAGAAAAGGATGAATTGTTGTTTGGCATGATCATGGCCATTGGTGATTACACGAATATCCTTGGCCCGTAGTGCATGGATAATTCAGTGATGTGGATTATTAATTGAGCTGAGTCTCAGCGATAAAATTTATGATAAACTTTTTAAATCATAGAAGGTAGTAGATACCATGCTCTACTTCACTCTTCTAATGGATTGTTTGTTCTGCTACAGTTAAACTTGTTGTTTATTGTATTTTATCAGTTTAACACTGTTGAAGACTAACGATAATTTATTCTGTATTATCTTAGTCATAATATTTTTTATTGGGCTAGTTGAGCTCACCCTTTTCTTTTATTGTTCTCTTTAGGAAATGAGAATATAGCTGGGACTAGTCAGGAAATGGAGTTACGGTCCGAGATGGTTGCTATAGTAGTCCTCACTATTCTATGAAATAGTGTGATAATAATTGTAATGAGGATTTCATTTGAGTTTGGATACTATCTACAAGACAATATTCGTATTAATTCTCTCAACTACGTTTTGTCGTATTATATAAATGAAGTTTGTATTTAAGTTCTGTACCATGTATTTGGCGACTCAGAATGAATTGTGTGGACCTATTTTGGGGGCGTCACAGTTTATTTTGGCGGGATTTTTTTTGTTTGTGGGATGAAATGTGAGCCTCCAAATTAAGTTGGATGTGGTTTCTCAAATTGAAGATTCAAAATGAGTTCTATTTGATTATATAATAAAATATTTTTTGAATATATATACTATATTACAATAAAAATATAATGAGTAATAATATATGGTATATATACATTATATTAATTCATAATAGATTTTTTGAATCACAACTGTTTATAAGTAGTAATTCATTATTTATTTTTAAAAATAATATAAATTTGATTATTATTTAGTTTAATATATTATAGAGAGATACATATATTGAGAAGATATGAGTCATATGTGGTTAAAATTTGATTGACAAAGTTATAAATTTTCAATTTGACCCCGTATAAAAAAAATTTATAAAATTTTAGTGGGGTCAATTTATATATAATACTTAAAAAAATTTTAAATTTACCTTACATTATAAAGTAATTTTTTTTCAGTGGGGTCGATTGACCCCATAGAACTCTATCTAGTTTAGCCCCTGGATAGGGATGTATAATACCCAATCTCAAATCCAAAAATATGAAAAAATATTATCAGTATATAAGAAATTAAATTACTAACAATTGTATTTTCTTTTATGATTTTTTGGATGAGTATATGATGGTTTAAGATGATTCAAGAAGATAATATTGGGTCAATGGTTTAAAGTCTTATTTGAATATACTTGATTCAATTCGAACTTGAGATTTGATCCAAGATTTGTTAAAGTCTTATCGGAGTCAACTCTTAAAAACTCGAGTCGAGTCATCCGATCGGATTGTCGAATGTAAAGACAAGAAGACTAATAGTATTATCCCACAATATAGAGAGGGAGGTTTGGAGGTGGGGACACAAAGTCAGCCGATATTATCCCATAATAGCAAAAGAGACGGATCTGTGGTCCGTGTGTGTGATTGGTTATAACGGAAAAATTTTGCCTGTATATAAGAAATTAAGTTACTAACAATAGTTCGTTTAGTCATGATATTTTGGGTGAGTTTGCGGTGAGTTAAGATGATCAACAAAAATATTATTGAGTCAGTGATTTAAGGTCTTATTTGGATAGATATAATTCGATTTCGACTTGGAATTTGACTAAAGATTTATTTCGGACCCAAAATTTGACCCGGGTTATTTCACGATGAGTAATTAATATTTTTACATTTAAAAGTTATAATTTTATAAAAAAAATTCACATAAATAATAAATAGGAGTCTACATTTATATAAAAAAGAAATTGTAAAAATATTAAATATATTAACTATAAAAATATCAATTTTCTATCTATATTATAATCATGTGATTTTTTGTATTATTTTTTATATTTTTGAGAATTAGGAGTTTTATTTGTTTTCTTTCTTTCTTTTATTAAGAGGAAAATAAATGTTACCTTTTTAGTTGTCTAGCCAAAAATGTAATTTGGACGATTGATAGATATTTTATCAAGACCTAGTCCTAATTTGTCATTGATAGTTTGTTACTTTCTACTTACTACTTTCCATCTTGATGGTGATTTTATTTTTTTAATGGTAAGGATTTTGTTTTGATGCGTAAATACTTATTTCCTTCTCGTATGGGTAATAATTTTGATTAATGAGTAGATACTTCTTTCCTTCTAATTTTCATATGATATAGTAATAAATAAAAGTCGAAACTAAAAAATTATTTTTTCTTTTTTAATTAAAAAAAAACTTGTGCTTGAACTGGTTAAATGCACAAATTTAAGATAATTAATTTGTATAACGGTTGCTTATCTTATACATTAAGCAACAAATATAATTCCTTAAAAGTAATAAATTAATTAAAATATAATATAAAATTAATTTTGGTCAATTAATCAAACACAGTGTCAACACAGGCGGGGAATGATCGTTTTCTCTGTGTGTCATTAATGTATTGGTCAATTGATTCTAAAATGATGTTCTAAAAAAAAGACTAAATGATAATTTGAACCCCAAACTTTACACAAATATTAACGTTTGCACCCCAAATTGAAAAAAGTGTCTAAATACACCCCAAACTTCAGTTATACTTAACAAAATGCACACGTTCTTCAATTAATCGTTTAAAAGAGACCAGCTAAAGCACACATGTAGATCTGATGGGAGTGTTTAAGTCTTTTCCATATCTTCTTCTACTTCCCGAACTGGAACAAGCTACTAAAGCTCAAATTGATTTAGTAGCATACATGCAGCTCCATTAGATTGTAAATCCATAAAATTAGTCTGATGGTTGTAGTTTGAGATTCTTTCTTGTTTTCTGTGAGTAGGATTTTTTTATGGTTTGTGATTGGATCGTGGGGTTGCTTGGATCTGGTTTGGTATTTCGAAGATGGATGTTTGCGGTGTTTATTGTGGCCGAGGTGTTGTTGGTGGTCATTGCAAGGATTTGTTTCCTTCATCCTTGCTAGGTTTTCTCCTCGGAAATCATTCTATCTTTTTCCAATTTTAAAATCTGGTTTTCATGTGATGTGATTTCTAGGTCGAATTCTGATCTGGAGTGCTTTTGGTCGATGGTTATCTTCGAATATGATTATCTCTCTTTATCTGATCTGGAATAGGTCTTGCCGAATAGGTGGTTTCGGTTCTCGGAAGGGGCTATTGAGATTAGTGTGTTTGTTTATTGTTTTGGTTTGGGGTGTTCTTTTGTCTCCCCTTTTGTTTATTATCTCTCTTTTTATGTTGTTCCACTAAAATGTATGTCGAAGATCACGATACATTTTGGTACTTCCAGGATGGATTGCAAACAGTGTATTGTGTGCCTCCATCATGATCTTGTTCTTCAAATCAGAATCGTTAGGAACACAAAGTCTGGAGTGGACTCGAAGTGTTCCTTCTTCATCGATTCTCGCTTCCGGAATAGCACCTTCTTGTACTTTCTTCTTCATACGATCAGCTCCGGGTCGGTGGCTTGAGAAACTTTAACTTTATCGATTAAAGTTGGTTCTATGCGTATACTTGACATCATCGCACTC
Organism: Panax japonicus; assembly: GCA_020205505.1. Taxonomy (NCBI): domain Eukaryota; kingdom Viridiplantae; phylum Streptophyta; class Magnoliopsida; order Apiales; family Araliaceae; genus Panax; species Panax japonicus. Next base: position 6,861,496 of record CM035110.1, on the reverse strand, counting down.
GTTCCTCCATATGATCTTCTACTCAACGCGTCAGCTACCACGTTTGCTTTTCCAGAATGGTATTGAATAGTGTAGTCATAATCTTTTAACAGCTCGAGCTAACGTCGTTGCCGCATGTTGAGTTCCTTTTGGGTGAAGAAATATTTGAGGCTTTTATGGTCTGAATATATCTCCACTTTCTCTCCATATAGATAGTGCCTCCAGATCTTTAGCACGAAAATGACTGTTGCCAACTCTAGATCATGAGTAGGATAATTCCTCTCATATTTTGTCGCGAGGCATAGGCTATGACTTTCCCATGTTGCATGAGAACACATCCTAACCCTTTGTCTGAAGCATCGCTGTAGATAACAAATCCATCCGAACCAGATGGTATTGTCAGAACAGGTGCCGAAATGAGTCTCCTCTTGAGCTCTTGGAAACTCTTCTCGCATTCCTCGCTCCATACGAATTTTGTATCTTTCCGAGTCAGCTGAGTTAACGGAGTAGCGATTCGAGAAAATCCTTCCACGAATCTCCGATAATAACCAGCTAAGCCCAAAAAGCTACGTACTTCGGTTACCGACTTCGGTTGCTCCCAACTTTGTATTGCCTCAATCTTCGTCGGGTTAACAGATACTCCATGTTTTGACACCACGTGCCCAAGGAATGCTACTTCCTCAAGCCAGAATTCGTATTTCTTCAACTTGGCATATAGCTTATTTTCACGAAGCCTTTGGAGTACCAGCTTCAAATGGTGCTCATGATCTTCACGGCTTTTGGAATATATGAGAATGTCATCAATAAAGATAACAATGAACTGATTCAAATAGTCCTTGAATACTCGGTTCATCATATCCATGAAAGCCGCAGGAGCATTAATCAATCCAAAAGACATGACTAAAAATTCATAATGCCCGTACCGAGTTCTGAAGGCAGTCTTTGGAATATCCTCAGTTCTAATCTTCAGCTGATGATATCCAGAACGAAGATCGATATTTGAGAAGAATTGTGCTCCTTGCAACTGGTCAAACATGTCATCAATATGAGGTAGAGGATACCTATTCTTGATGGTGACATGGTTCAATTCCCGATAGTCTATACAAAGTCGCATACTCCCGTCTTCCTTCTTTACAAATAAAATAGGAGCACCCCAAGGAGATGTACTAGGACGAATGAAACCGATGTCCAACAACTCCTGTAGTTGGACCTTTAACTCCTGAAGTTAAATAGGAGCCATTCGATATGGGGTTTTAGAAATGGGCTTTGTACCATGTTCAAGATCAATAAAGAATTCAACTTCACGTTCTGGGGGTAGACCGGGAAGTTCTTCAGGAAACACGTCAGGAAATTTACTAACAACAGGAATATTAGTCAAATCTGACGTGTCTTTATTCAAATCCATTAACATGGGCTAAGAAATCTTGACATCCGGTTTTTAATAAACGAATAGCTTTATGACTAGATATGACAGTGATTGATTTTAATGGTTTAGTTACTTGAATTCGTACAACAGGTTGGTTAGGAATATGAAAACTAACAACCTTACAAAAATAATCAATTTTGGCATGATGAGTAGTTAACCAATCAATCCCTAAAATCACATTAAAAGCAAGTATCTTTAAAGAGATAAGGTCAACAGGTAATGTGATGGTGCCAACTTGGATCAAACAAGATTTATAAATAGTGGATGTGATGAAAGTTTCTCCTAACGGAGTCTCTACAGATAAATCAAAGTCTAATTTCTCGGAGTTAAGTTTAAACGTTGAGCACAAGTAGGAGAGATAAATGAATGGGTATCACCGGTATCAAGTAAGGTATAAACTTCGCAAGAATTTATGATTAGCTTACCCGTGATCACCTTGTTTGGTTTCCTCGCATTTTGACCAGTCACGATGCTCTTCTAGGAACCGTTAACTTTGACTTTTCTGGGACAGCCTTTTAAGTCACCATCCCGATGGACTTGTTTTCGCTACCGTACAATCTCGAGCGATATGTCCTTCCTTTCCATAATTATAACAAACCTTGAACTGTTGTGGGCAGTTTGGGCTGATATGTCCCTCTTTTCACATTTATAGCATACGACCGGTGGTTGTTCTCCTCCCTTAGTACCAATTGCTGCTGGTGCTGATGTCTTCACATGGTCATTTTTGAATCTCCTCTTTTTAAAATCTCCTCCCGACTCGCTTCTTCTATTTTCATGGCCATGATTACCACCAGAGTGGTTACCATTTTTGTCTGTATTTTTCTTTCTCCGCTGGTTATCGTTATTCTGATGATTGCTGTCACCGGTATGATCCTGGTTGTGGTCCCTCGGTTGAACGTACTCGTTATCTTGCTCTAACAATTGAGCCCTATTGACAACATCTGAATAGAGATAAAATTTATGAGAAATGAGATATTGACGTATGCCGGGTTTTAAACCTCTCAGAAACATCCGCGTCATACGTTCCTCATTCTCCACCAAATGAGATGCAAACCTGGATAACTCTACAAACTTCGCCTCGTATTGGGACACCGTCATATTGTTTTGTTCCAACCTAATAAACTCTACTTCTTTCATATGACGAATACTTTCAGGAAAGTACTTGTCATTGAACAGTTTCTGAAATGTCTCCCAAGACATGCTAAGTGCGACTGGATGGGTACGCTTCACAGATTTCCACCAGTAATCTGCCTCATTACGGAACATAAAAGTGGCGAATGGAACCTTCTGTTCCTCCATACATCCCAAGACATCGAATATCTTGGTAATTTGATTGACCAACGTCTCTGCCTTAATCAGATCCGACTTTCCCCAGAATTCTGGTGGTCCCAACTCTTTGAACTGCTTGGCTGTAACAAACTGTGCGTTGTTATCATTTCCACCTGTATTTTGTACACGAGTCTCCCTCGTCTGATTTTTCACGAACTGCAAAAAGTTTCTAAACATCTCGTCGTTCATCATCTGCTCAGTGGTGTTGTTCACAGGAGGAACATTGCCAGCCTGTTGCACGTTCTCCTCATTGGTGAGCAAAGGTGTCTCCAAGGTCTCATTTACTCCACTATTAACATTCTCAGTTGCCATTCTCAAATACTACCATAAAATAAGGGTTAATTAAGGAAATTAACATATCACATAATATCCATATATACTGACCAACTAAAAAAATAAGCTTAGGTAGGACACACTAACGAAGGATTTATTCGTCTCTCCCCTCCTAGTTCTATTCCCCGATTTCCGCCAGAGATCATATCCCTAAGCTCTGATACCAACTGTGACGCCCCCAAAATAGGTATACATCACCCATTTTGAGTCGTCAATAACATGGTACAAAAATAACTACAACTTTATTAATACAACATATAAACTGTGAGTTTAAATACAAATATTGTCATCTAGACAATATTCACACCCAAATAAGTTCTCATTATAATTATTGGTACATTATTTTATAAAAATGGTGAGGACTACTAAATAACTTTCTAGAACCATCATTCCACACCCCGACTAGAACTCGCTACATTCTCGCATCTTGAGAAGAAAAATGGAACAAAAAGGAAAAGGGTGAGCTTAACTAGCCCAGTAAAGAATATCATGACTAAGATAATATAGAACAAATTATCGTTAGTCTTCAACAGGGAAAAATCTGATAAAATACAATAGATAACAAGTTTTAGATCAATATTCGCAGCGGAAAATAATAATTCATAGATAAGTTACGTAGAGAATGAAATCTACTATAATCTATGAATTTAAAAGTCCATCATTAATATTTTATCCCTGTAACATCAATCAATATATATCTTGAATTAAATATTCATCTTTGCACTACAGGCCAAAGATATTCATCAGTCGGTCATGTTCATCTCAACACATGTTCATTTTTGCACTACAGGCCAAATATATTCATAAAAAATTCATTCATCTTTACACTACATGCCAAAGATATTCAGTAATATCATCATTTAGGACTGAGGATGATGAAAAATATTTTAAAGACAACGAATCCAGTGAAACAAAAGAATAAATACTAAGGATTCGTATTTCAAACAATCCAAGTTCAAAAATACTTCATAAATAACCGTAGTGAAGTAAAATTCAAAAATGATCAAAACATGGATACAATCAAAGCTAGTATCCATAATAGATATTTTGGACAAAAAACAAAAAATTAATTTTTCTGTGAATAGTGCCGTATTCGTGAATAGTACTATATACGTGAATAGTGTCGTATACGTGAATAGTAACTTCGACACTAAAAGATAAGAATTTCACAAGAAAAATACTATCAATATTCCGCCATAATGATATTAGAAGAAATAATATCATTTTAAAAAAATAATAATATCCATTACCTCGAAAAGACAGTACTTCTGACTGGAATACTGGATATAGTGCTGAAGAAACTTGCACCGTATAACAACACTAAAAGTATCAAAATACTCACAAGAATACGCTCGATAATATAGAGAGAGAAAACTTCAATTTCTGGTGTAATTTTCAATTCTAACCTAAGCACCCTAATTATAGGAAAATGCTTAGAACACCAAAACAAAAAATTTAATAAAATATTATTATTTTTACAAAACTTTCACGCCCATCTTTGAAACCTGATTTCAGCTTATCTTGCACATGTTAGTGTAGCCCACACAAAAAAAATGTTTTTCTTAATAAACATAATTAAAACTTTCAAAAATCAATTATTTCAGAACTTCGGAACTTCAATAATTTATAATAAATAACCCTTTTATCAGAAAAATTCGAACCTTATGTCTTGTCAATAGGAAATTTCATTCTCTACAACTTTGCAGAAGAAAGTTTTTCCAAATTTCAAACAAAAACTGACCGAAATCAATAAATGGACGATTTTACAGGCTATAATCAAATTTCAGTCAAAAATGGGCCCACAGACATGTTTAACATGTTTTTAATAACTTTGCAACAAAAATACTCTTCCTCCTTATATATTCATATATCCCACATTCATTGTAAAAATATCACTATTATTATATTATTAAAATATAATAATATATTTAAATGAATTATTTTATCAGAAAAGATAAAATATCAATTTTTCAACATTTGTCACTTTAAAATTTTCTCCATCTATATCCACATAAAATGAATATTTTCTTTATCATATAAATCAATAATTAATTATTCACAAATAATATTACAGAATCACAATATCGACAACCAGACCGTTTCCAGGAAATAGGGGGATTTCCAATAAGGATTTCTCCTTACTGGAACGCAATTAGGTGACCAAACCTCTCCTTAGACAGAACTTTCTAGACATTGCCAATAATGTTATCTAATAATATTATTCAAATAATATGAATTATTGATCTGATAATGAAAATACTGTGTAGTGACAATTATTGAAACAACAATAATATAAAACATCAACGTAGCAAATATTGAATCAATAAAATAAAATATTGAACAGTAACTACTGTAACAATTATTGAGTAATGCATTCCTACGTAAGAATCAATAATTGGTGCAATACTGTGTGCTACTGTGTTTTAACCACCGAGTATTCCAACAGTATTAACGGTAACAACTACGCCGTTATTTATAAACAACTTATACTTGTCGTTTTCTTCACCCAATCGATTTCCGTTGTGGGGCCAACACAAGGCTGCGCCGTCGTACGAATATTCTCCGACAGTAAGAATATTCCACAACCAAACGAATATTCTCCGATAAAAATGAATATTTTATAACCACTTGCATATTTGAAATATTTGCGCATTTTACCCATAACTAACCACATTAATCAAATCAACACTTACTATTTCAAAATAATAAATAGAGAAAATTTAATTTTATTTATAATAAACTGGGGTCTTACATGTTCTTTCTGCCTAAATTATTGGTTCTTGCCGCATTGTTTTGGGTTTAATTCTAGTGGATGAGTTTATCCATTTTTATCTATTCTAGATTTTTTGGTTGCCCTGCTTATCTTTTTCTCAGTTCAGAATGGTTTCAATGATGGTACTGTTTATTGGTACTGATTTAGGATTTAATTGTGTTGGTTTGGACTCCCTTGTTGATGACTATTTACTGGTGGGTTTCGCCGGATTTTTGGGAGTTTATGCCGAAGATTGACCAGCAGCTATGGTATTAGTTCCATACATGCTACTAAAGCTCAAATTGATTCAGTCCCACTTCTCATTTAGATCACGAACCCTAGCCCAATTAATTTGGAGATTTTTATCTGATAACCAATACGAGTAAATAATCGGTGCATAATTAATGCAAATTTGACATAAATATAAATCATCAAAAATACCCTTCTGTAGTAAACATTACAGGCTTAGCTGGTCACTCTTGATCGATTAATTGAAGAAAGTGTGCTTTTTATTAAGTATAATTAAAATTTAGAGTGTACTTAAATACTTTTTTTAATTTGGAAAAAACGTCAATATTTATATAAAATTTGGGATATAAATTATCTTTTAGTCTAAAAAAAATGTTATTAAAAGCTAACCGTTTTAGTTGTGTGGCCAAAAACGGTAATTTGGACCATTGACAGATATATATGCAGGCCATATGGCTCACTTATTTTTTTTTATTTAGTCAATTTCCTAGTCCTACTATATACTATACGACACCCGAGAAAAAGATCTAACCATGTGTTAGAAGTACACTTCAATTATTACTCTTTGTCGACGATTTGAAAAATAAATAAATTTAATTATCACTTATATCAACACAAAATTATTAAGTTTAATTATAACATTTTTTATTTTAATATTTAGGGATTAAGATTCTCTCCATTGCACTTTTTATCAAAACTCTCTTAATACATTTTTTGGGTTAACTCACAAATAATACATTTAGCAATATAATGAAATTCGTAATAAACTGTTATAGTCATTAAAAATAATATTTATATAGCTAAATGTGTATGAAAAGAATCAAGTAAAAATTGTAACAGAGGTATCCTAGTCCAGTCATTTCGGGTAAAGAATCCCCCAGGCCATTTTTAATTCGGTAGTTACTTCTTTCCATCTTATGGTGATTTTATTCACATAATGGGTAAGAATTTTGATTTGATGAGTAGATACTTCTTTCCCTTCTTTTTAATTTTTAATATCCCTTCTCTCCTCTTTATCCTCATATGGGGTAAAAAAATTTGATTTTATTACCACAAAGGGTTAGAATTTTATATCCATCCCAATGTATTTATTAGCTGGATCTTGGAATCTTCTTGTAAGCCTGATGTTTGGAAAGTGTCTATTCTGAGTAGTTAGGAGTATGATTTTTGAATATATATATATATTGATTTAAATGAAGTCAGGATAATATCAAGATTTGACATGGGAAGTAGGCTTTATATAATAACACACACTAGCAAGCTTGGAGTGGTCAAGCAACAAACGAAATCATGTCAATGGCTATTTTCAGTATTGGAATTCTCATTCTCCCTATCTGCTTAATCTTTCTCTACCGTTGGATTCACCGGAGTCGTAAAAGCTCGTTTTTAGCTGACTGGCCGGCCGTCCGTATGACACCGGGACTCCTTCGGAATGCTCATCGTGTACACGAATTCGCCACCGATGTTCTAAAAGAAAGCCAGGGAACATTTGAGCTCAAAGGTCCTTTGTTAGCAAACTTGGACTTTTTTGTCACTGCAGATCCGGCCAATGTGCACTACATCTTGAGCAAGAACTTTTCAAATTACCCCAAAGGCCCCGAATTCAGAAAGATGTTTGATATTCTCGGAGACGGGATTTTTAATGCTGATTTTGGATTATGGGAGCTGCACAGAAGAACCACTATGTCACTCTTCAATCATGCCAAGTTCCTAAACATGTTGCAAAAAATTATTGGGAACAAAGTCGAGAAAGGGCTAATTCCGGTTCTCGACTTTGTTTCAGGAAAAGGGATTGTGGTGGATTTGCAAGAGATATTTCAGAGGCTTACTTTTGATGGGATTTGCTCAATGGTTTTGGACCATGACCCTTGTAGCCTGTCAATAGATTTACCTTATATTCCCTGCGAGAAGGCGTTCTCGATTGCCGAGGAGGCACTGTTGTATAGGCACATAGTGCCTGAAAGTGTTTGGAAGCTGCAGAGTTGGATTGGGATTGGTAAAGAGAAGAGTTTAAGCAAAGCTTGGGATGCTTTTGATCAATTTATATACACGTGTTTAACGACGAAACACGATTCAAATGTAAGTGAACTTGAAGCCTCGGAGAACACTGCAGCAGAGGAGGAAATAAGCTTGTTAACAGCTTACAGCAAAGCATACAAGGAAAAGACTGGAAACCCGAAAAAGTTCTTGAGGGACACTTTGTTAAATTTGATGATTGCAGGTAGAGATACCACATCAACAGCTCTTACTTGGTTTTTCTGGCTCTTATCCAAAAACCCTTTAGTCGAAATGAAAATTCAAGAAGAAATCAAAGCAATGATGAATCTAAAAGAGGGCGAAAATTGGAGGTTTTTTAGCATTGAAGAGTTGCGAAAAATGGTTTATCTCCATGGTGCTTTGTGTGAAGCTTTAAGGCTATTCCCACCGGTTGCTTTAGAGCATAAATCTCCGGTTGAACCGGATGTTCTTCCGAGTGGCCATCCTGTGGACAAAAACACGAAAATCATTCTGTCATTTTACTCGATGGGACGAATGGAGAGCGTATGGGGAAAAGATTGCTTGGAGTTCAAGCCAGAGAGATGGATTTCGGAAAGGGGAGGGATAAAACATGAGCCATCATACAAGTTTCCGGCGTTTAATGCGGGGCCAAGGACTTGTATAGGTAAAGAAATGGCATTTACCCAGATGAAAATAGTTGCCACAGCCATCATACATGCCTACAAAATTGAAGTTGTGGAAGGGCACCCTATAGCCCCAAGTGATTCTATTATTCTGCAAATGAAATATGGTTTGAAGGCCAGGTTAGCCAAAAGGAATGTGTAGTAGTATAGTAGTTAAGAGTTTTCTCTCATGTGAATTATGAAGAGAATTGTGTTAGTTGCAACTTTGTCATGTGTTGTGAAGTTTGTGTAATAAAATAACCAGTTATTTATTGTTTGTTTTGGTAGTCAAATTTAAATTATTGATTATAATATCTAATACAATTGCTGAAATATCAAGACATCAATCATATCAATCAATACAAGAAATATCAATTAGAATGATTATCTTATGTTTCTTTAATCTTAAATTTTCAGCAATTTTATTTTTCATTAGAAGTAGGTTGAAAGTTGAAACCATAGTTATTAGAAACGCTGATCGATTTGGGTATGCAAAATGCTAATCCAATAACTACTAGATTAGATTTAATAGGAGAGGAGAGGAGTAAAAGTCCTATCTGCAATTAGACTTCATAAATAGTATATTTGTATTTTAACATAATCAAAATTTTCTAGTGAAACTGTATCTAATTAAGATGTTGACAAGTTAAGAATGAATTGTTGTCCAATTGATAAAAGGACTCTCTCTTGATGTCATGTCAAGCGATATTGGACTACTTTTTATGTAACTAAAGATCTAACATAATAACATGTCACACGTTAAGATTACATCTTCAATGCTAAAGCTCCCTCGATCTTTTATCATCTCTCCTCATTTTAAATATAAAATTGAACACTTCTGAATCTATGAAATCCCAATTTTATGAGGGAATGCTAAATGCCAAACCCAAGTCCAATTAACCTCTACAAAATCTTAAAAAAAATGAATCATTTTCCATATTGATATACCCTAACTCAGAAATCAATTGAATAAGGAGACTTCTATATATATTGAAATCTAAAAGCCCCTCAATTGTAAATATATACAAGCATGAACAATGCATATTTGCAGCTGAAAACCAAATAAGCACAATATGTTCCTCTTATATCATGAAGAATTAGAAGTCGATCACTCTTTATGGTTATTCCACCAATTATTCCAAACTGTTGAATTTTGTTCTTCAAGAGTCAATAAATACAAGAGGAATAATTGAAGAAACCCAGAAAACAAAATCAATCCTTTCAATATATAGATGCAATTTCCATTGGTTTCCACAGAATCTATGAGAACCCAAATGAAACAAAAAAAAACAATGGGGGAAAGATGAGGGGAACCAACAATACTACTACTAATAAATTACTAGCAGCTGCTTCTCTAGCAATATTTCATATTTTAGAGAAACAACTTTATTTGGGCATTTAATCGAACACCTAGCATGCATGCTTAAAAAAGACTTGGTTTTACATACCTTTCCATATCCAATTACCTCCTTATAACACCTGAGCCCTTCATGGTTCCAATATTTCATCCTTCCACAACCAATTTCAGTCACAATTTAACAATTAAAGTTCATAATTTCTTTGAAATTTAAGAAAGTATATTACTTTTTTTTTGTTAAGACTTGGTTGAATTCTTTTTCTTTTTTTTGCCATTCTTGATTTCATATTCGGAAAGCTGAACGGACTTGTCAGGCTTCGATGATCGGACCACAATTAGCTGTTCGATTAGCTTGTCAAGAGCTGCAGGATCCAATTTTTTCCCCCCTGCTCTGTTTTTTTCCTTCTAAATGTAACGCTTTTCTTGGTTTTCCAGATCCTTAAAATTGAACTTTGAATAAAAGTCTAATCTTCTTCAAAGACCATGAAATTCCATTTCTATTGAGAGCAAAGTGGTGGGAGTGAGGAGAGAATATATTTGGCCAAAAAATGTCTCTCCAGTGACTTCAGACTTTTTGCTCATTTAAGCAATTAAAAGGAACAAGTGCTCAAGTTAACACTAGTCCCCTTTCTTAATACCGAGCTGGTCACTAAATATTCATTATAACATTTACATCAAGTATACACACATGTAATATATACATATCCGTAATATATATCGGTCCGGATCTTAAGCTCAGCTATTATTTAATATACTTTGCATATTCGGTCCGCCAATTCATACATATCTTGTATATGTATATGTATATGTATATGTATATGTATATACATATACATATACATATATATCGGTCATATAGCGACGGACCAAATCGTCGCCCAGTCCGTTGCTAAAATGAGTATGGAAGGTATGTTAGATAAGAGGTGAGCTTAAGATCTAGACCGCATATATATATATATATATATATATATATATATATATATATATATATATATATATATATACTGTCCGGATTAAGTGCATACATTTTATCTTACTCACCCGTGTTCACCCCCTTTAACGACGGACCCGACAACGGTTGAGTCATATAACCGTCGTCTATACTTTTAGCGACGCTATATGTTGTCCGTCGCTAAAAGTATAGACGACGGCTGTATGACCGAAACCGTCGCCAGGTCCGTCGGTAAAGGGGGGTAAGCATGGATGAGTAAGATAAGGGGTATGCACCTGATCCTTGCTATATATATATATATATATATATATATATATATATATATATATATCTAATAAATACAAATGATTTTGAATTTCTCGCTCATTTAATAAATCATCTAGGCCGTCCAAAGTTTGAGATAAATCCCACCGTTCATACATTTATCTAATAAAATACATCTATCTATCTAATAATCTAATAATAATTTAATAAAATACAAATGACTTTAAATTTTTTGCTCACTCAATAAATTATTTTGGTCGTTCAAAGTTTGAGATAAATCATATTGTCCATACAGTGCCGGAGGCACGGGACCCAGCTAGTATATATATATATATATATTGAGAGAAAGAATCAAGTGCATATCCCTTTATTTAACATACATTGCTCACCACCTTTAGCGACGGTTCGGTCCATCGCGTATATCAGAGAACCGTTGTCTTAACTTTTAGCGACGCATCGAACTGTCGCCATAACATATAAGCCGTTTATCTGTTATATAGCGACGGACCAAACCGTCGCCCGATCCGCCGTTAAAGGTGGCGAGCATGATATGTAAAATAAAATGGTATGCACCAGAAACGTACTATATATTTTCGAACCCGTTTCGTCTCATAATAAAAATTTTATTAATTAAATTCTTATTTAATATAATTTCCAATAAATTTGGGTTATCACAAAAACTTTAGGAAATAATAAATATTTTACTTCAAATTATAAGAGTTGGATATAGAGATAAATTCTTTTCTTTAAAAAAATACATATAAACATTTAAAATACAAATTTAGTCAAAAGAAATTTATGTTTGAACATGTAACATGAGATAAGCAAGAACTACTTACCACAGTTAAAGTAGTTCATATTGACACATTAACAGTCAATCAATATTCCAAATAATATACAAAAAATAAGGTTTCCTTCCTTTAAGAGTATAAAACTAAATTATTCATCCAAATGCACCCCCATAATTTCTGCCAGAAAAATCTGCAATCTTCCAGCAACAAATTTAAAACAGAACAAACCAGGCCTTCTTCATGTTCTTGATATCAGCAGTAAATCTTTGAAATACTTGAATCACATTGAAATAACGAGTATAAATTTACTTATTGGCTTGAGGCTCATAGCATAGTTAATTTTCATTGGGTTTAATTATTCACCAATGACTGCAATTATTTACTGTGAAATACTATTGCTAGTCTCCTGCTTTGTTTTTCTTTTCTATAGGAGAAGGAGCTGGTGCTGGAGCAAGAGAGGGCCTAAAAATGCACTGCTGACTAACTGGCCTTTTGTTGGGATGTTTCCAGGGCTTGTTTTAAACGTTCATCGCATCCACGATTTGGTGACTGTGTTATTAGGACAATGTGAGGGAACATTTGAATTCAAAGGCCCTTGGCTTGGTAATGTGAACATGTTATTGACTTGTGATCCTGCTAATATCCACTACATATTGAGCAAAAACTTCTCAAACTTCTCAAAGGGTCCGGATTTCAAGAAGATATTTGATCTTTTGGGAGATGGGATTTTCAACTCGGACTCAAAATTATGGGAAACTCAGAGGAAATCCGCTATGCTATTGCTTAATCATCATAACTTTCAAAAGTTTGTGCATGAAACTAGCTGGCACAAGGTGGGGAATGGCCTAATGCCCATTCTTGACCGCGTCTCAAAAAATGGTACTGAGGTGGATTTGCAAGGCTTTTTTCAACGCTTCACCTTTGACACCACCTGCATTTTGGTTTTAGGCCATGATCCGGCTACACTTTCTGTCGACTTACCGCACATTTTATATGAAAAGGCGTTTGGCGATGCAGAGGAAGCCGCGTTATATAGACACATATTGCCCGAGTTCTGGTGGAAATTTCAAAGGTGGCTTCAAATTGGAAAAGAAAAGAAACTCAGGAAAGCCATGGAGTCCCTTGAAGATTTTTTAGACCGTTGTATCTCAAAAAAGCGCCACCAGCTAAGGGAAATGAAAAAGGTACAAGATAGGCAGGATTTGTTAACAGGTTACATGATGGCATTGGGAGATAAGAGTAGTATTAGTGCAGCTAATGATTCTGATAAGAACTTTCGCGATCAATTACTGAACTTGGTATTTGCAGGAAGAGACACGGTTAGCGCAGCTCTTACTTGGTTCTTTTGGCTAGTTGCGACCAACCCCCTACAAGAAAACAAGATTCGACAAGAAATCTCAGCGATTCTAAATATGACAGGAGATGGGAAATGGAGAATACTTACCTGGGAGGAGCTAAAGTCAATGGTTTATCTACACGGAGCATTATGCGAGTCGTTAAGGCTATTTCCCCCTGTTCCATTGCAGCACAAGGCTCCACTTCAAGCCGATATCCTTCCAAGTGGCCATCGTGTTGATAAAAACACGAAAACGGTGTTGTCTTTCTTCTCAATGGGAAGGATGGAGTCTATATGGGGGGAAGATTGTTTAGAATTCAAGCCGGGGAGATGGATTACGGAGACAGGAGGAATCAAACACGAGCCGTCTTTTAAGTTTACTGCCTTCAATGCAGGGCCAAGGACTTGTTTAGGAAAAGAGACGTCTTTTATACAGCTGAAAGTTGTTGCAGCCAGCATTGTATTCCATTATAAGGTTGAGTTGGTAGGAGGTCAATCCATTTGTCCTAGTGATTCAATCATACTTCACATGAAGCATGGCTTGAAGGTCAGAATTACCAAAAGATGTGTAACTTAGTTCAAATAATCTTATCAGATCCTAAATAAAGACAATTTTCGTATTTTATTTATTTATTTTGGTCATCCGTATTCAGATATGGACTGGATCAATTTAGTGAAGTTAAATATAACAAAAAGTTGCATTTGTATAGCACTAAGTTGCATTGCAACTTTAACTTCAAACTCTATTCTATACAAATACAACGTTTTTCTATATCACCTTGACAAATGGTCAAGACCTGTCAACTATATTAAGTTAGAATCTAATTAATTCATGTTAAAATTTACATTTTTTGGTTAATTCGGATTTGGACAAGATAAAGTTGTCACATGGTCAATTTAGGGAAGCTCAATATATCAAAAGGTTACGCTTGTATACATGAGTTGCATCGCAACTAGAAAAATATGACTTTATGAACTAATAGTCAAGACGTGTCAATTTTATCGTCTGGATCTGATCTAATTAATTCGTGTTAAAAATTATTTTTATTTCAAAAGTTGAAAAAGATTAGTAGCCATATTGAACTATATATAGCTCCATCCAAGCTTTAATCAGAATCTAAATATCAAAAAAGCTAAGTGACAATCTTATTCTTCACATCATAACATTATACCAGTTGCATCATATTTTCAGTGATAACTAATGATACATGTGAATTCAACTAGTCTTTCAATATGGGTCGGAGTTTAGGCATTGAATGCATGTTGTCTCTGCATTGTGACATTCGCTTTGAATGAAGTTGGCATTTGCTTCGGTGAGGAAAATTTTGTGGTAGAAGAAGGGAGGAAAGAGAGAAAGAAGAAAGACATAGAATGTGAAAATATTAGCCATGAAAGGAGTAAAAGAAGCTAACTACATGTATTGGTGTTTATCAATCTATTATGTAAAGGACAAGGGGTAGTGTGAAATCACCCTTGATACTGTTACAAATTACTCTCCTTTTGTCCATATATAGTTCAATTTTAGCATTACTTTTCGATATTTTTACACGTATGACTCGCATATTAATCAATAAAAATTCGACACATCAGCTAATATGTGGGCCCAACGTGTAGAAATATCAAAAAATGATGTGAAAATATCAATTTTCTAATTTTATTTTAGTTCATTCTTTTTAATTGTTTTTATTTTTTATTTTATCCTTAAAATTTGATATGGTTTTGTACGGTAATCGGCAGATGCAATGCGTATGGAACCTGAGGCTACTATATATGTGGGTGTGGCATGATTTTGTGTTTTGGGATCAAGCGATTTTAAAGTTTGGAGCGGTGGTTTCAAATGGAGGGATAAAAAAGCACTCCTACTACTATTTTGTTTGTTTTGATCATGACAGTTTTTCATTTGTGCATTTTCAATATACATGCAAAAGGTGCTTATGCATTTTTATTTTTTTAATTTTAATTTTGGTATATGTCCTTGAAGGGGCAGGCTGGCTTATGAAAGAAAAACTGTTGCACATTCAAGGCGTGGATTCTTATGGTTTTGGACTTTTGGTAGTAAATGTGGATAATCAGCATTAATTTCAAAACCCATCTTCAAGGAGTATATAATATAGTCCTTCGACTCCAAAGCTTGCTCTTTTTCTGGGACAAAGTTAAGGGACTGTTTGTTTAAAATTGAATGGCTGAATAGCTGAACAATTCAGCCATTCAGTGTATTTGTTTTTTAAAAAAAATTGTCTGAATGATTGAATTGGTCAGCCATTCAAACGATTTGGGCTGAATGGTTTAGTGTCATTTTTTTGACTTAATGGACTGAATGAGAGCTGAATGAAGTTTTTTTTGACAATATTAACTATTATTTTAAGTAAAATTGAATAAATTTATAACAAATTTGAATTTTTTTAGAGGAGTAAAATAATAAAAATATGCTATTCAGATGTTTCAGACATGTCAATTATCGAACATTTTTTTTCATTTAAATTTGGATTCAGCACATTTAGATTCAGATTCGGATTCATTCAATTTTTATCAAACACCACCTAAGTCTCATACTTGACAAAAGTCACCCCTTTGAGATTAACAGCCTTATTTTCAGTGGGCTGCCCCCAAAAAAATGTGCGCAGCATCTTTAAATGACTAGTAACTCCACAGGCACATCATGATTCACTACTTGGAAAAATCCAAGTGTCTCGGCAGCTCTAGCAATATCATTCACCACTTGATCATGGTTAGGCCCGTCGAGTTTCGATAAATCAATGGGTGGATTTTGATTTGAGGATGAATTTAATTTGTCGATCCGCTCGCCTGGCGATTGAATGTACCTGTCTGGTACCTTGGTTAGCCCGGAGTCCACCAGGCCTTTCACACCATTACCTTCTCGGACAACAAAGTTGAACAATGAATTTTCATTATCAAAACTTAGAGCCATTTTTTTTGAATATTGAAGGGCTTTTTTTGGGGTCAAAAGTGTTGTGTGCAAGTTTGTTGTTAACAATGAATTAATTGTGCATTGCAAGTAGGGTACTATATACGACCGAAATATATAGAACTTAGCAAATGTCATTTGTTTAGACTTATTATTGTGTTAATTATATTGCAGTCAATTTTATGTTTATATTTAACCTAATATTGAATCAATTGTATTTTGATGGCAAGATTCTTACCTTATAATTAACTCAGTTAATTATGTGTACGTCATTGTTGGAGCCTGAGATGGAGATATACTCGAGCCATACAGATAAAAAAACTTAACTTCTTTTTTATTTTTTTAACGGAATGACCTAATTTCAAAATAATAATTAGTCTAGTGGGTTAATTTGAAATTTTTTTTAAAGTTTAATGGTATAGTCAGTAAAACGTGTCAACTACATTGAGAAATTCATTAGTTTTGTCGATAAAAAACTAACGCCTATTTAAATTTTTTAACAGAATGACTCAATTTAAAAAATAATAATTAGTTTAATAGGATAGTTTAAAAAAATTAAAAGTTCAATAGTGTAATCAGTGAAACATGACAACTAGTGTGGATAATTCATTAATTTTGCCTAATGTTTGAAAACTATTCTAAGGAAATTTTTATATTCTAGCATGGCATGCAAGTCTTTAATAAATTCCCTTCCAAAATTTTCTACTTTAACGGGAAATTTATTAAAAAATCTCTCCTTAAAAAAACTCACAAGCAAAAGATTTTTAATATCTTCTCAAAATTCTATGTATCTTTTTTTCGGGTTAATTGACTTTTTTGGCATTGTATTAGGGGTCGATTTTTATTGTAGTTACCGAATCATTTTTTATTACAAATGCATTACTATACTCAAAAAAAATTACAAAATGGTAATTACTTATTACTTATGATTCCGTCTAAAAAAGTGACGAAAAATATTAAGTAGACTAACGATTGACAGGTGTTAATAACGTGGCAAATGACATAGATTGGGTTCATTGATGTTTTGGTCATTGTAATATGCGTCGATTTTTTTTTTAGTTACTAAAACTTTTTTTTGTTACATTCTCATTATCGAAGTATCAAAAATATTACAGATTAGTGATTTTATTATAAAATATTACAAAATGTATAAAGAGAAAATACATCATAGCTAATTTAAATCAATAAAATTTTCAAAATCATATTTAATTTGGAGCCTTCTAAACATCAAACGAAATTACAAAATAGAAGAGAAAATTGGCCCAAAAAACCCTCTCAGATATGCCAACTACTACAAAAATCGATTTAGTAGAAACTATTTCACTCTCATTTCGAAGTGATCAAACAAGTAGCTTCGTCACTATCATCAATTTGCCGCTCTTCTTTTCTCCGTTTTTTTCTTTTCCAGGGAATATACAGATGTATAATTAAGAGGAACCTATTTTCTAAACTAGATTTCCTACGAGAAGTTGTAGTTTTGAATTAGTTCACGGTGAGAGAAAGAGTTGATGTACATAAGGTGTAGAACATTATTTTTTTCGATAAGTATGTCCGTTTTTAACGGAGTAAAGATGAACTTTGATTTTTAATTGTTTTTGTTTCTTTAAATTATGCTCCTTTTCTCTTATAACTTTAATTATCTTCTTATAATATTATGTAGTATTAAAATATTTTTTTTTTCTAGGTGAGAATTTTATTTTATTTTTACAAGTTGACGCACATATGCTAGCTACCTCATTAAAATATTCTACATCTATATGTCAAATATTTGTCAAGTAAACTTTTTCGTTAATATTTTGTTTCGTCCATGATATTTGTGAACGGATAGAGCATGATCTCCTTCTCCTTACCCACCTAGAGGGACGGCCACTGGAATTAGAGGATAAATTTTGGAAGTGGTTAGTATAAAATTTATTTTTGAATAAATTGGTTAATTGGTTAATAGAGTACTGACAAGCAGCCGATGCTCTATTCAGCATTTTATTGTACAATTAACCAACTTACTAAAACTTCATGCTAATCGATCCATAAATTTCAGATACGAAAAATACAGAGGCTGATTAAGATGTCCGAGCAATCATACAAGAAAAACCGAAGGGGGAGGGAGTATAGGAGGAAAAGAAAATCTTAGAAGAGGAAGGCAGAGGCCGATGCAATGGCGGCAGGCGGAGGCGACGGCGGAGTTGGAGCAGATGACCCATAAAGTGCAAGATCCGGATAATTTCAGATTATAACTTTTCAATTTTTTTAGATCTAACCGAGTTACATGCGTAATTGCAAATGATTGGGAATTTCCAAAATCAAAACACTAAAACCCATTTACTGCATTTTCAACTTCTTCTCTGTTCTTTTTATTTTCTTTGCTTCTTCAAATTGGGGAACGAGGGTTATGTGGATAGAAGCCGTAGCCGTAGACATTTTAGATTGAAGATTGTCGGATGTTGATGATAATTGATAAAAGAAAAGTTTTGCAGCTATAGACCGAGTGGTTCACTGGGAGGAGCCGCCACCGGAAATGGATAAAGGAAAGGGAAGGAGGAGGATAAGTAAAGGATCCGGCCATCAAAATCTACTTTTTCTTATTGTTTTTCAATATTCTTTTGCTTAATAATTGTTTTTTTAGTTATTAAATGCTTTTGATTTTGTTATTATGGTTTGAAAAAATTACCCTTGATTAAAAAATGAATGTTAATAAAAAATTAAAAATAACATTTTTTGTAAGACCCCAACTTATTATAAATGAAAATTAATTTTCTCTATTTATTATTTTGAAATAGTAAGGGTTGATTTGATTAATGTGGATAGTTATGGGTAAAATAAGCAAATATTTTAAAATAAGCAAGTGGTTATAAAATATTCATTGTTGTCGGGGAATATTCGTTTGGTCGTGGAATATTCGTACTGTCGGGGAATATTCGTACGACGGCGCAACCATGTGTGGGTCCCATAACGGAAAGCGATTAGATGAAGAAAACGACAAATATAAATTGTTTAAAAATAACGGCGTAG
This sequence comes from Panax japonicus, assembly GCA_020205505.1. NCBI lineage: Eukaryota > Viridiplantae > Streptophyta > Magnoliopsida > Apiales > Araliaceae > Panax > Panax japonicus. Next base: position 6,842,133 of record CM035110.1, on the reverse strand, counting down.
TTGTTATCGTTAATACTGTTAAAATACTCGGTGGTTAACATACAGTAGCACACGGTATTGAACCAATTATTAATTCTTACGTAAGAAGGCACTACTCAATAATTGTTACAGTAATTACTGTTCAATATTTTATTTTATTGATTCAATAATTGCTGCATTGATATTTTATATTGCTGTTGTTTCAATAATTGTCATTACACAGTATTTTTCATTATCGAAACAATAATTCATATTATCTGAATAATATTATTAGATAACATTATTGGCAATTTCTAGAAAGTTCTGTGCTAAGGAGAGGTTTGGTCACCTAATTGTGCGCCAGTAAGGAGAGATCCTTATTGAAAAGGCCCCTCTTTCCTGGGAATTGCCTGATTGTCAATATTGTGATTCTGTAATATTATTTATGAATAATTAATTATTGATTCATATGATGAGGAAAATATTGATTTTATGAGGATATAGATGGAAAAAAAATTTAATGTGACAATTGTTGAAAATTGAAATTTTATCTTTTTCTGATAAAATAATTATTATATTTTAATAATATAATAATGATGATATTTTTACGATGAATGTGGGATATATGAGTATATGTGGTGGAGGAATATTTTTGTTACCAAAAATATTTAAAACATGTTAAACATGTCGGTGGACCCCATTTCTTGACTGAAATTTGATTATAGCCCGTAAAATCGCCCGTCTGTGGATTTCGGGCAATTTTTGTTTGGAATTTGGAAAAACTTTTCTTCTGTAAAGTTGTAGAGAATTGAATTTCTTATAAAAACTCGCGAGATTCGAATTTTCTGATAAAAAGACTATTTATTATGAATTATTGAAGTTCCGAAGCTCCGAAATAATTAATTTTTGGAAGTTTATAATATTTTAACAAAAATGTTTTTTTTTATTTTGGTGTGTTTCACATGTATGTGGAAGGAACTGAATTCAGATTCTTGGTGTGTATGAAGTTGTGGAAAAATAATAATAATATTATTAAATTAAATTTTCTGCTTTGGTGTTCTAAGCATTTTCCTATAAATAGGGTGCTTAGGTTAGAATTGAAAATCACACCAGAAATTGAAGTTTTCTCTCTCTATATTATCGAGCGTATTCTTGTGAGTATTTTGAGTATACTTTGAGTATTGCTATACGGTGCAAGTTCAAGTCATAGCCTATATCCAGTGTTTCAGCTAGAAGTACTGATCTTCCGAGGTAAGACATATTATTATTTTTAAAATGATATTATTTCTTCTAATATCATTATGCCGAAGTATTGATCTGAACTTTTAATCAAATTTAGATTTTTTTGTGTCGGAGTTACTATTCACGTATACGGCACTATTCACGTATACGACATTATTCACGAATACGGCACTATTCATCGAAAATGAAAATTTTCTTTTCGTCTAAAATATCTATTGTGGATACTAGCTTTGAATTGTATCCATGTATTGATCATTCTTGAATTTTACACCACTATGATTATTTTTGAAGTATTTTTTGGACATGGTTAAAACAAAGTACGAATCTTTAATCCTTAATTCTTGTCATTTTGTTTCACTGGATTCGTTTCTTTAAAAATATTTTTCATCATCCTCAGTCTTAAATGATGATATTATTGAATATCTTTGGCATGTAGTGCAAAGATGAATGATTTCTGATGAATATCTTTGGCCCGTAGTGCAAAGATGAACATGTGTTTAGATGAACATGACCAGCTGATGAATATCTTTGGCCTGTAGTGCAAAGATGAATATTTGATTCCAGATATATATTGATTGATGTTACAGGGATAAAATAATGACGATGGACTGTTAAATTCATAGATATTAGTAGATTTCATCATCTACATAACCCTTCTATGAATTAATATTTTCCTGCTGCGATTATTGATTTAAAACTTATTGTCTATTGTATTCTATTAATTTTTTTTTTCCTATTGAAGACTAACGATAATTTATTGTATATTATCTTAGTCATAATATTCTTTACTGGGCTAGTTGAGCTCACCCTTTTCCTTTTTGTTCCAATTTTCTTCTCAGGAGATGGGAATGTAGCGAGTACGAGTCGGGGGATGTAATGATGGTTCTAGATAGAGTTGTTTAGTAGTCCTCACCATTTTTATAAAATAATGTATCAATAATTATGATAATTTATTTGTATGTGGATATTGTCTAGATGACAATATCATGTACTTAAACTCACAGTTTGTATGTTGTAATAATAAAGTTGTAGTTATTTCTATACCATGTATTGACAACTCAAAATGAGTGATGTATACTTATTTTGGGGGCGTCACATTTTTAATTACACATCAGCGGAATAAAATCTTACTAGAGGGTCATGTCAGCAATTTCTGACGTGACAGACTCAATTTGATGGAATTAATAAAAATTAATAATTCAATCATCTAATTGACAAAATTTAAAAATACATCATTAAAATAAAATATGACTCATAATTTAAGATTATGAATCATATTTAAGCCTTGCAGAAAATAGGTGAGGACATATGTAATAATCCCGGGTCAAATCTCGAGTCCGGAACAAATCTTGGGTCAAATTTCAAGTCCGAATCGAATCAAATCCATCAAAATAAGGCCTCAAACTACTGGTCCAATAGTATCTTCTTGGGTCAACTTAACCCACCACAGGCTCACCCAAAAGGTGGGACTGAGGTGTTACAAACTCCCCCACTTAAATTTCTGACGTCCCCACGTCAGAACCGATCACACACACAGCCCAAAGATCTTTATCTCTCTAACCATTGTGGGATAATACCGGCTGGATTCAGTGTCCCCACCTCCGGACCTCCATATCTCCATTGTTGTGGGATAATACCACCAGCCTTCGTGTCCCCACCTCCGGCAACCTGATCGGATGACCCGACCCGAGCTTTTGAGAGTCGGCTTTGATATCATATATAACAACCCGGGTCAAATCCCGAGTCCGGAACAAATCCTGGGTCAAATCTCAAGTCCGAATCGAATTAAATCCATCAAAACAAGGCCTCAAACTACTGATCTAATAGTATCTTCTTAGGTCAACTTAGTCCACCACAGGCTCACCCAAAAGGTCATGACTTGAAGATACTATTGGTAGTAACTTATTTTCTTATATGTAGACAAATTTTTTTCCTATCTTTTGATGTGAGACTGGAGTGTTATAACATAGCTGCAGAATACAGTGTTCTGCTTTACTAATTTGTAGATCCTTTATGAAAGAATATATTTGCTTCATTTGTGTGTATCTGTTTTTTTTAGGAATTTTAATGCTAGTTCGGATGATTGTTGAAGCTTTTTACGATTTTATGGGGATACTATTCTTCTTGGAGGAAGCATGCTAAAATATTCATAATCAACTCAATTTTCGTGTAAAGCAGCACATTAGATACCATATGTAATTCCTTTCTTCCTTCCAATTATAAATTTGTAACCTTTTCTCTGTGACTAAGTTTGTTTATAAAAATGATGGATATATAACTATTTGAAATAATTTAGTATCATTAAATACTATTTTATCTCATGATTAATCCTTTAATTCAATAAACTGTTTGTTATTATTTTTAGGATTATGGTACTTCAAACTTCAAAGGGAGTAGTAGTATAATACCACATTTCTACTTAGAAGTAGTTGTTAGTAAAATGAATGGACAATATATATATATATATATATATATATATATATATATATATATATATATATATATATATATATATATATACGGTCCGGATCAAGTGCATACCCTTTATCTTACTCACTCGTGCTCATCCCCCTTTAACGACGGATCCGACGATGGTTCGGTCATACAACCGTCGTCTATACTTTTAACGACGCTATATGTTGTCCGTCGCTAAAAGTATAGACGACGGTTGTATGACCGAAACCGTCGTCGGGTCCGTCGCTAAATGGAGGTGAGCACGGGTGAGTAAAATAAGGGGTATGCACTTGATCCTTGCTCTCTCTTTCTCTCTCTCTCTTTATATATATATATATATATGAATTATCTTCAAACTTCAGAAATAATTTGTCAAAGTTAGTGTTTAATACTATGTCCTTAAGACTTATGCGCTCAGAGTTCCCAAATTGCTATGAAAGAATTATAATGATTTTTTTCTTTTTGTTAAGTTTTTTTATAGCTCAACTTCAAAATATAAGATTTTCAACATCAATTTTGAGATGGTTTCAAATTTCAAATTGATGTGATTTATTTAACTTTTAAAACTAATAATTTTTTAAGTTAAAATTTCATAAAATTATTGTATAAAATTAAATTAATTCATATAAAATTTTGAATTTAAAAATAGGTCAAATTAACTTTAAAAGGTTAATATTAATCCAATATTTTAGAAGGAATATTTTTCTTTGGAACAATTACATTTTCTAGTAAATTCTAAAAAAAGTTACAAAAAAAGTGCATTCATAAAATATTTACAGAATTAATATATTTTTACTATTTTATTTACAAAATTAGTGCATTTGGTATCCATTTAATTTAGTTGGGTATTTTAATGGGTTGCTGATGTGGCAAATCAATTTTATAATTATTCAACTGTTCCCGATTGTTTCTCTCCGCTGTGACAATTTGAATTGCATGCCAAACCCGAGTAGTCGTGCATTCTGTATATGGTACAATTAGTAACCAAACCTTCATACAAAGGTAACCATTTTAGTTTATGTGGGTAACCAAATAATCATAAAAAAAAATTCAGAACAGTTACCAAGTGTTACATGTATTTGTTTTCTTTATCTTGTCAAACCATGATAAAATTAGAGAGTAGTCGTGTGAGTTTCCTCTTGCTTAATGTAAGAAAAAAAATATAAAATATTATTCAATATTGTGTAACACAATCTCGGTTACCTTACATCAATAAAAAAGTATAGTTGGTAGCCAAACCTTCATACAATAGTAATCATTTTAGTTTTTGTGGGTACCCAAATAGTCATAAAAAAATTCAGAACAATTACCAAGTGTTGCATGTATTTGTTTTCTTTATATTTGTTAAACCATGATAGAATCAGAGAGTAATCGTGTGGTTTTCAAAAAATACAAAATATTATTCAATATTGCGTAACACAATCTCGGTTACCTTACATCAATAAAAAGGTGCAGTTGGTAGCCAAACCTTCATACAAAATTAACCATTTTAATATTTGTGGATAACCAAATAGTCATAAAAAAATACAATATACAATTGCAGTCTCCAGCACAAGATGTATGGAAAGTAACACCAACAAAAGTTGTAACAACATCACCAAGAATCTCAAAGTTTGAAAAGGATTGGTGCAAAACATCACGATTTGATACAGTTTCATTCTTTCTCTTCCTAGATGTAGAGAGCTTATACTGAACAACGTGAGCGGATGCCTCAACAGAAGCAACTGGGAAGAAGGGGATGAGAGAGGATGGGAGAATGAAGGGGCGGTAGAGGAAGAAGAAGAAGGGGAGGAGAGAGGAGGCGACAGAGGAGTAGGATGAAGGGAAAGAGAGAGGAGGCGGCATATATGATCCTTCTTCTTCTTTGCTTCTTCTCTGTTACTGATTTTACTTTTTCATTGGCTTTCTTCTTTACTTCTTCTCTTGATTCTTCTTTTTTCTCGTGTATTTTGAATGTTTGTTTTGGTTGGTAACTGCCATATACTAAAGGAGAAATCATAGGACTCCTAATTGGATAATTGAATAATATGACGTGGTTATTGTGTTATATTATTTTTGTAATTATTTTGTTAATGCACTACTATTGTAATTACTTTCTAATTGTTGTATACTACTCCATTCGTTCCTAAAAGACTGTCGTTTTAGGAAGTAATTTTTGTTGCAAAAAGATTGTCGTTTTGAGTTTATCAATACACATTAGCTATTTTTTCTCTACTTTACCCTTATTTAAAGCTTTCTTCCCTTCCCAGTGATACTTATTCAATTCAATGATATAATCCAAGTAATAATTGGTTGAATAAGAAGTAATTGGTTGAATTGAATAAGAAACATTGGGAAGAGAATAATTGGTTGAGACAATTCATAAGGGTAGTATAGTATTTTCGCTAGATATTAATTACATTCTTTAATTTGTGTGCATTAACCTTAAACGACAATCTTTTAGGAACAGAGAAAATATTATAAAGAACCCTTTTTCTTTTCCAAAGAAGCACTGCAACCAATGGTCCATAATGTATCTACAATTTAATTAGCGTTCATAACACTAGAGAATAGTGACGAGACATTGAATGGCTCAAGACCAAAATAATTAGCTTAACATTTTGGAACAATTACATATTATAGTACATTTTTAAAAGTAATTACAAAAATCATACATTCATAAAATAATTACAAAAATATGACACTTTATCATATATATTTATAATACTAATACAATTAAGAGTCCTTAAATTAAGGGACTTAAATTAAAGGATTAATATTAATGAGCTGACATAACAAATTAGTTTCCAACTTCCTTCGGTCTCTCTCTCTATCTACGCCCTTACTATTTTTCTCTCTTTCCTCTCGAAGCCACTCGTCGTCGTCCTCTTCCGTCGTCGCCGCCGCCGCCGCAACACCATAGTCTCTCAACTCTGACAGAAAATTGAATACGTGACTTTCATGCTAATACATGATTTTCTCTTTCCAACTCTCTCACAACTGAAAGGATTCTGGTTTCTCTCTAAGGTATACTTCTAATTTCTGTTAATTCTCATTCTACTAATTAATTGTCAATATGATCATATATATACGCTATGTTTCTAACAAAATGGGGTATTGATTGTTTGGATTTGCGTTGTTTTTATGTTTTGTATAGAATGGTTGATACAAGGAAGAAGGATGGAAAGAGGAAAAGAATTACAGAGGGTAATTCTATTAAGGACTTGGAGAAATTTGTTTGGGTTTGTGGAGTTGGATTATGATTTTGATGTTCCTGTAGTTAAGACAGAAGCTCAAGTTCATAGACAGAAGATATTTCCAACTCAAATTTTTTTAAAGGTTTGCTAATTTAAATTTTGTTATTGTTACTATCATATAACTGTTTGGTTACTTCTGCATTATGTTTTGGTTACTGTTAGCTTGTGATTCGGATACCATTTTTGTTACCTTGATTTAGTATTTTGGTTACTTTTTTATGTTGTTATGGTTACCATGTATTTGTTTAGTATACATGGTTGACTAAACTGATTTTGGTGTACATGTTGTTTATGTATTGGTTACCATTAAAACATTTTTTGGTTATTATCATATAAATATTTGGTTACTTCTTTATTATGTTTTTGGTTATTGTTAATTTCTAATTTGGATTCTATTTTTGTTTCCTTGAGTTGGGATTTTGGTTACTATTTTTTGTTGTTCTGGTTACCATGTATTTGCTTAGTATATATAGGTTGACTAAACTGTGTTTGGTCTATATGTTGTTTATGTATTAGTTACCATTAATATACGTTTTGGTTACTAACATATAATTGTTTGGTTACTTCATTAGTATATTTTTTGTTGTTGTTGGCTTATGATTTGGATACCATTTTTATTCCTCAATTGGGATTTTGGTTACTTTTATATATTATTTTGGTTCCAATGTATTTGTTTAGTATACATTGGTTGACTAAACTGGGTTTGGTATACATGTTGTTTATGTATTGGTTACAATTAAAATATGGTTTGGTTACTATCATATAACTGTTTGGTTACTTCTTTAGTATATTTTTTGGTATACATGTTTTTGTTTTGGTGACCTTTAAATTATGTTTTGGTTAATATTATATATAACTATTTGTTTACTGCATAATATGGTATGTACTACATGTTGTTTATATTTTGGTCACCATTAGATTATATAATATAACTTTTTGGTTACTGCTTTATTATGGTATGGTTAATGTTATATTATGATATGATAACTATTATTGTGCAGTCAATGTGGGATGTTGGTTATTTGTTATAGTCTGTTTTGGCTACTGTGTAATTGTTATATTATATTTTGGTTAGTATGCTTTTATTTGTTGGTCACTACGTAACTGTTTATGTTATAAATATTATTTATATCTGGTTACTAATGACTGTGTAAATCTGATTTTATTTATTTACAGTTATGAGATCTTTACTATGAGGAATGCAATAGAAAATTCACTGAAAAAATTATATATTGGTGTGACATGGAAGTCTCCCGCATTATTACCAAAAAATTGAACCCGAGTCAGTTGGAGAAGTTTAAGGCATCATTAGTTTGTAGATGTTTTATTTTTGTAAATAATAAACCCAAGTCATAATAAACCATATATTTGCTTAGTATACATTGATGTATTATTTTTGTAAATTTCTTCAAATATATTCTACAAGGGTTATGCTCTTCTAGAAAATTCATTAAAAAAATTATGGTTAAATGTACATGTGAGAGTATACATGGGTTGCCTAAACTTGGTTAGACATACAGGTTTTTTCTGTTTTGGTTACCATTAAAACATGTTCTGGTTACTTTCATAAAACTATTTGGTTACTTCTTTATTATGTTTTGGTTACTGTTACTTATGGTTTGACTATTATTATTGTGTCCTCAATGTGAGATTTCATATACTTTTATTTTTTATTCTGGTTAATATGTAATTGTTTAATATACATGGATTGTCTAAGTTGGGTTTCATTACATGATGTTTCTGATTTGGTTACCATTAAAACCTGTTCTGGTTACTATCATATAATTATGTGGTTACTGTTTTATTATGTTACATTATGGTTACTGCTATTAGTAACCATATATTTACAAGTTTATATCAGGACAAACATCAATTGTTAAATGTACATGTGTGAGTGTCCTATTTATCAACAAGCTTGTTAGTAACCAGATAATTATCATAGATATAGTTACAAGCTTATTAGTAACCAGATAATTATAAGCTTGTATCAAGACTGTTATAAAGTGTTAAATGTATATGTTTTATTTATATCATGTCATCATGATAGAATAAGAAACTACAATTAAGAGTTCTCATTTATATATATGATGGTCAGTTATAGATCTCATATTAAAATAAAAATAGTTTAAGAGGTGCAGTTGGTAACCGAACTTGCATATAAGGGTAACCATTTTAGTTTTTGTTAGTAACCAAATAATTAAAAACTTATATCAGAACAATTATTAAGTGCTTAATGTACATGTGAGGGTTCCCATTTATCTAACTGATGGATACTTTTAAATTATGTAGTTATAAAAATTATTTGGAAATGGTCCATGCCAGTCGGTAACTAAATATGAATATAGAGGTAACCATTTTATTTTATATGGATAACTAAATTTACATAAAAATATTTCAGAACAGTTACCAATTGGTCAATGTATATGTTTACTTTATATTGATAACTCATAATGGAATAAAAAATTAAAATATTAATCAACATCAGTTTTAGTTACTATACACCATCAAAAATGTTACCAACCATGTGGTTAATGATTACTAACAGTATACAATAATATATTTCTATAAACAATTAAATTTGTATATTATTTACTGTCAGTCTCTATTGTATAACAACTGAATAAACATTGTAAATTAACCAAATCAATATTAGACAATAACCAAATTACATAATCGTAGTAACCAGAATATAAACTACATTTTTACATGCAATTTTGAAGGCCTAAATGATAGAATTTGACCAAAAAGCCCTACAGCTCACCAGCAAAGCTGGTGACTTTGGATCGTTGACCCGTTTCCAATGAAACTAGGCTCCGAAAATGCCCAAATCCGACACTCCAAACTTGACAGAGATTGTCAAATTGTCACTGCAACCAAATAAACATTATTCTGTAACCAATTAAATAGTCTACAACAACCAATATATATAATCAGATTAACAGTTGTATGAAGGTAACCAATGTAGTCAATAAGTAACCACCAATATAAAAGAATAAATTATAAAATTCAATAACATTATAGAGTAACCAAATAAACACCTTACAATATCTAAATACATATTATACAGTAACCAAGATATGTCTATTTAGTAACCAGAACATAAACACATTTTTATTGCATTTTATAGTAAAAAACAACTAGTATAATTTGTTTGTTACCAACTAAAGACATACTTTTGTAAGAATGTAACCAATTTGGCTAACAAGTAACCATTAATATAAAAAACATAAGTAGAAGTATACATTAATATGCTTCAGCAACCAATAATACAGTAACCAATTAATCACTGCAGTAATTAAGTTTACATTAGTCAATAACCAAGTCAGCATGAGTCACTAAATAATATTTTTACACAGTAACCAAGTCAGCATTATAATTTTATACAGTAACCAATTTAGAATTAGTCAATAACCATTATAGTGTTACACAGTAAGCAAGTTAACATTAGTCAGTAACTAATATAATATTACTTAGTAACCAAACCAACATTAGTCAGTAACCAAGTCAGCATTAATTATTAATATTATGCAGTAACCAAGTCAGTATTAGTCAGTAACCAAGTCAACATTAGACAGTATAATGTTACACAGTCAGTATACTGACTTTGTTATCAAAATAGTTAGTACACTGACTTTGTTAATCAACATCAATTTTGGTTACTGTAAACCATCAAAAATATTACCAACCATGTGGTTAATGGTTACTAACATTAAACAATTATATATTCCTGTAAATAATTAAATTTGTTGTATTGGTTATTGTCAGTCTCCATTGTCCGACAACTGAATAAACATTATAAAGTAACCAAATCAATATTAGACAGTAACCAAACTACATAATCTTAGTAACCAGAAAATAAACCAAATTTTTAAATGCAGTTTTGAAGGCCTAAATGATGTAATTTGACCAAAAAACCATGCAGTTCACCAGCAAAGCTAGTTATTTTTGATCGTTAAATCTGTTTCCAATGAAATTAGGCTCCGAAAACGCTAAAATCCGACTCTCCAAATTTGACAACATTATACAGTAATATGCTTCAGCAACCAATATTACTGTAACCAATTAATCTCTGCAGTAATTAAGTTTGCATTAGTCAGTAACCAATTCAGCATTGGTCAGTAACCAACTAAGTCAGCATTGGTCACTAGATAATTTTACACAGTAACCAAGTGAGCAATATAATTTTACATAGTAACCAAGTCAGCATTAGTTAGTAACCATATAATGCTACACAGTATTTGTAGTAACCATTTTAAACGCGAAAAACTTAAGAAAGGTTATCAATATAGGAATTCGTAGAAAACAGAGGTAACTACATGCATATGAATCACTTACCTCAGTATTCAGATTTTTATTGAAGTTACTGCGATTTTGTTACTGAACTTCAACAATTACGGCAGTTTGATTGTTTTTGGTTACTGAACTTGAAGTTGCTGTTGATTTTGTATGCTATTTTGTGATCTCAACGTGTCGTCGCGACGAAAAGTTCCGTCTTCTCCGATCTCAGTGCTGTGTCGCGCCAGAAGATTACGGTTACTGAACGGGAAGAAGTTGTTGATGCTGTATGCTATTTCCGATTTCAGAGTTGCATCGTGACAAAGTGATTCGTCTTCTCCGATTTGATAGGCGCGACAGATTTCTGCGTCTTCTCCGTCATTGATATGTGTTCCGATTTCAAAGTTGCATGATTTTGGGGCGGTTAATTGAAAAGATGAAATTTGGTAACTGACGTGTAGGAGTTAATGACGCGTGATTTTAGCACGTATATTGTGTATGTTTTATTTCTGTAATTATGTTTTGTATGTTTTATTTTTGTAATGACTTTCTAATTGTTGTATATTAGTGTAAAGGACCCTAACATTTTATTAAAGTTTATCATTTCCCATACATCCAGTTTGAAGCCCAATTAGAGGGGCGTAGTATGTCCTACAATTGCTGCTGGTTCATATGGTTCATTCGTTAAAACACATGGCCCAATAATCCCCTATTCATTGATACTCCCTCCGTTCTTTAATATAAATCGTTTTATAAAAATATTTTTATTCTTAAATATAAGTCGTTTGAGAATTTCAAGTAAGCATTAATTGCTTAGTTTCCAATATTAACCCAAGTAATAAATATAACTTTGTTCTCTCACTATTTTTTGCCTAATAAATAACCCTCTCTTTTTTCAATACAAGGACAATATAGACAATTGATAATATATTTAATGCTTTACAATCATTTCCTTAATACTTGTACACAACTCTAAAACGACCTATATTAAGGAACAGAAGGAGTAATATATATATATATGGAAAAATATATGTACACGACTGTGTAATATACAATCAGATATGCGACGATTTTTTGGGATATAGCGACGGTTGCATCCGTCGCCATAGCTATTCTGAGATACAGCGATGGGTGAACCGTTGCCACAGCCCGAAAAACCCGTCGTCATAGCATAATTATATAATACACAGATATGTATATGCATATAGCCCATATATATATATATATGTATGTATGCATGAGGATGATGCATAACATGTATTTACTATAGATCTTTATAGGGTATACACTGTGTATATCATTTAAAAACAAGAAGGAACGGTCAAGATTAGAAACTAAAAATCAATGTCCGTTATTAGTAGAGGACGATAAAGAGCACTAAGGATTTGACTTTATTAACTAGGGTTTATAAATTAGAGTTTATGATTTATTAATTTATTTTTTAACTAATTTTAGGATTTATTAACCTTATTAATCAAAGATAGTATATGTTTTTTTACTGTCAACTATTAATACGGATTCATAACAAATAGATATTGGCTTAAATATGAATTAGTATTCTAAACTATAGGTCGTATTCCACTTCGGTGATCCACCTTTCAATTTTGTCAATTAGGTGATTAAACTATCAATTTTTTCCAATTACACCAAATTGAACATGCCACGTCAGAAATTGCTGACGTGACTAATTGTGTGGGGTCTTAACAAGCTTATGTGGCAAAAAAAATAATTTTTTATTCATTACATAAACAAATCTGTTTATATCATGGGCAAAATCGTCAAAACCTAACTTAAAATCCCTAATTAAAATAAAACAAACATATCAGTAGAAAGAAAATCAAATTCGTCGATCAAGACCAGCTCTCCCCCAATTCGAACGAAAAAACCTAGCAAACCGAAAACTATCAGAAGTTCACAATCACCACCAGAAAACTATCAGAAGTTCTTCGCGTCAGAATGGTTGATCAAAAAACTTCACAATCACCACCAGAAAACTCCACTATCACCACCGATTTGAAAACTGATCTACCATTACCTTCTGAAAACTCAACCATCCACCACTTGAAAACCCTATATGACCCATAAAATCACATCTCTCAACCTTATTTATTCAACGAAAATACAAGAAAAGATGGAGAAAAACAAACCCATCAACACACACACACACACACACACACACACACATATATATATATATATACAAATCTGTAATACTACAGTAATGGAAGATAAAGATACAGAGCTCTTCTCTTGAGTAAAATCATTCAAGCAAAATCTTTAAAGTTGAATTCCGACCCACTGAACTCCAGCAAGTTGGTCAGATCTGGACGAAGAAAGCGAAGTTGGGCAGAGATTGTGACCGACAACGATGAGATTCTTCTTCTTCTTCTTCATAGCTCTGCTTAATTATCTTGGTAAAAATTGAAATCTGAAGTGAAGTGAGAGAGGATGAGTTAACTTTATTTTGTTTATTGTTTTATTTAATTATTATTTTATTTAATAGTTATATTACTATTTTGCCCTTAATACTTACATAAAATGATAAAAAAAATTTGAAAAATGACTTAATTTTAACACATAAGCATTAACATGCCATGTATTCAAGCCACATCAACAATTTCTGACGTGGCAAATCCGATTGAATGGAAGTGGAAAAAATTAATAGTTCAATCATCTAATTGATAAAATTAAAAGGTGGATCAACGAAGTGAAATATGACCTATAATTTAGGATAATAATTTATATTTAAGCCATAGATATTATGTATTATATAAATGTTTCTTCCAAGAGATAATCAAGTTTTATTTGAAATTTTATGTCGTTAGTAATAGTCATGCTATTTGGCAAACATAGTCAACTACACATAAGATACTTTGACCAAAAACACGTCATTGTATATATATAAATGTGGTTAGTAATTTAGTATTGTGTTTTGTAATAAAATATAGCATAATCTATTGTGCAATATTTGACTGAATTCTCCATTTTGGCACGCTAATGATACGTTTAGATTGATATAATGGAATGAAAAATAATGTATTTGATTATCATTTTGGAAGATAAATTATTTTAATAGAATAAAAATTTATTTTATTCTTTTTATTCAGTGGCGTAACCAGAACGTTTTTAGAAGGGGTCAAAATACATCAGTAAAAAAATTATTTATTGACTCTTGGAGTACTTTGTTCGGCTGTATGACTGAGAAGAGACAATTGTATCCTGCGAATCTGCATAATTTGAAAACTTCTCAAAATTTTGATCACTATCAAAATTTATGTAGAATTTTTTTTTTTATTTCATGTAGAAATTCGTGAGAGAGATTCATTGAGAAATATTATTTTTTATATGAAAATATTAATTTTTTATATAGAACAAAGAAAAATAATTAAGAAAGAAATCAACAAAGGGGAGAGTCTGAAGTTAATTGATGATGTTTAAAAATATAAAATCTTTGTAAAAAATAATTTGGTAAATAAATTATTCTTCAATCTAAAGTAGTGACCTAGATTTGATTGTGTTTTAAGTTCTTTCATTTGAATTTCATTGTAAAATAAAATTTATTCTATTTTTTAATTTATGTAGCGCATGTAAAAAAATTTGGACTATTATTATTATTATTATTATTATTATATATATGTGTGTGTGTGTGTGTGTGTGTGTGCGCGTGTGTGTATTGACTATTAATATGTGTATGTTATTGACTATTAATATATGTATTAATATATAGCATGTGCAAAATTTTGGTTGGTGGGTGGGTGGGTGGGTGAGTGGATGGATGGAGGGGTCATAAGCCCCCACGCCCCAGCCCTAGCCCTAGCCCCAACCCCACCTGGTTCCGCCCATGCCTTTATTTTTATTTTATGTGGGAGGTGGTAGAATCATGGGCGGATCTACCTTAGGGCAGTGGGGTCAATTGATTCCACTGAATTTTTGGCAGTCAATTTTTAATTTGATTTTGATTTTATAAAGTGTTTAGTGAAAATAAAAAATTCAGACTAAAAGATTATTAAATGTCTCAAATTTCTACTAACATCAATACTCCACTCTTTTATATTGTTTAGTAGCTTACATTGAACATGATATTTTTACAGTTATTGAAATGAGACTATTATCACGATAGTTTCAAACAATGAAATCTCAAAATTTTTTATTATAAATAATATTTTAACAATATTATTTAGTTTTATAATTTATTTTAGAGGACACGAGAAGCGTGTCTCTTATAATAAGAGTGTTTTAAAAAATTATAAAATATCATTTTATATATAACATAAGATCAAGGATGTGACGCCCCCAAAATTAGGTATACATCACCCATCTTGAGTCGTCAGATACATGGTACAGAATTCAAATACAACTTACTAATACCACTGTCGTGTATAATACGACAAAATACAACTGTGAGTTTGAATACAATAATTGTCTACTAGAGATCATACAAACTCAAAAGGAGTCCTCAATACAATTATTGTCACACTATTTAACAGAATAATGAGGACTACTAATACTATTCTTTGGTCCATCACTCCGTTCCCCGACTCGTCCCAGCTATATTCTCATTTCCTGAAGAGAACAGTGAAAGAAAGGGTGAGCTCAACTAGCCCAGTAAGAAATATTATGACTAAGATAATGCAGAATAAATTATCATTAGCCTTTAACAGTGTTAAACTGATAAAATATAATAACATCAAGTTTAACAGCAGCGGATCAAGCAATCCATTAAAAGAGTCAAGTAGAGAATAGAATCTACTATCTTTTATGATTTAAAAAGTTTTTAATCACTTTTATCGCTGAGACTCAGCTTAATAAATAATCCACATCATCCCTGCACTACGGCCAAGGATACTCATTAGGGTCACGACCACAAATTCCATGCACTACGGGCCAAGGATATTTGTGTATTCATCAATGGTCATGATCATGCCAACAACTGTCCATCAATGCACTACGGCAAATGAGACTTTTACCACATCATTTGTAACATTACGGTCATGATTACACCGAATAATTCCTGGTCATAATCATACCAAGTCCATCCATGCTCTACAGGCCACAGATGACTTTCAAAAATATAAATAAGAGGATGATGACAATGATATAAGAATTCAATAAAACAAGTTCAAGAATTATTTTATCCAGGAATTATTAACGTCCAAATTGTCAACACGATACTGTTTTGTGGTGTAAAATTCAAGAATGCTCAGAAGAATATTTCCATGAAAAGATACTGGATGAAGCGCAAATATCAAGAATATTCCACTAATTTCATGGAGTATAGAAGTCAAAGTTTTATCCAACTGAGTATAATAAAGAATGGAATAACAAAAGAAATCACCATGCATGCGATAGAGACCGCACAAACAGGTTATTCCAGCAGAATAATAATAAAGGAACCAGGTCAGGTGAAATTCACACAGACAGGATGTTCCAACAGAATAATAAAGAATGGAACCAGGTCCGACGTAAAACACACAGACAGGATGTTCCAACGGAATAATAAAGAATGGAACCAGGTCCGGCGTAAAACACACAGACAGGATGTTCCAACGGAATAATAATAAAGACGGAACCAGGTCCGGTGTAAAACACACAGACAGGATGTTCCAACGGAATAATAATAAAGACGGAACCAGGTCCGGTGTAAAATACACAGACAGGATGTTCCAACAGAATAATAGAAGAATGTCACCAAGTATAGGGTAGACCACGTATACAGGTTATTCCAACAGAATAATAAGAAATGGAATAACAATAGTTCTCTTCATGAATAAGAAAGAATAACACCCCTTACCGTAACAGAAACTAGATATAGGAAGAGAAAAGTTAAGTAGCAAAAAGCTTTTCTTCTATCTCTCTATAGTTTCTCTCTCTAGAGTTCAGTGAATTCGTAAGAAAATAATGAAGGAATGAGCTTCTATTTATAGGAAAATAGAATGCATAGTAACTAATCCATGAACGGTCCAGATTGATTTACTTTAATCTGACGGTCCATATTTAAAGAAAAATCTTTTAAATAAAATATAATATATTCTATTTATATAAAAAGATTTTTACTATGCAAACACTATGCAACACTATACAAAACACCATGCAACACTATGCATAATAAAATATAATATATTCTATTTATAAAATAACTTTAATAAAGTATTCTGTTTTATATAAAAAGATGTTTCCGTTTTATTACGTTAATAATACGAATAAAACAAAACGTCATTATCGCTATAATAATTCATATTATTAATCGACAATAATTGAATCAAACTGAGTGACTTCTCACATAAATATCAATAATCAATACCGTGTGCTACTATGCAACAACGCGTATTACTGTACTTTTACTACCCAGTAGTTCAACAGTATCAACGGTAAAACTTCCGCCGTTATTTTTAATAAAATATTTTTGTCGTTTTCTCAATCCGACAATAATTCTGTTGTGGGGTCCACCAATAATTTTGCTGTCGTACGAATATTCCCCGACAAAAAGAATATTCCCCGACCAAACGAATATTATATGACAACTTGCATACTTTGCAAAATTTATAAATATTACCCACAACTATAACATTATATTAAATTCATTCCATAATATTCAAAAATGATAATTATAGAAAATCCATTTTTATTTAAAAGTTGGGTTCTTACAACCTCCCCTTCTTAAGAAATTTCGCCCTCGAAATTAGGGTACGTACCTGGTATGTCGAAGAGGTAAGGATACCTTGATTTCATTTCAGATTCTAACTCCCAAGTCATTTCCTCAACATCGTGGTTTCTCCACAAAACTTTGACTTGAGGTATAACCTTGGTGCGTAAAATATGTTCCTTCTTATCCAAGATTTGAACAGGAACCTCTTCATACGTTAAATCTTCCGCTATTTCGTCCGGTTCTAACTCAATAATGTGGTTCGGGTCTTTCACATATTTACGTAGCATGGATATGTGAAAAACGTTATGAACACGAGACATACTTGGCGGTAAAGCGAGTCTATAGGCCACAGTTCCTACTCGATCGAGGATTAAAAATGGGCCGATGAATCGAGGATTGAGCTTTCCTCTCTTTCCAAATCTCGTAACTCCTTTCCATGGAGCAACACGTAACAACACATGATCTCCTATATCGAATTCCACGTCCTTTCGATGAAGATCAGCATAACTCTTTTGTCGATCTTGTGAGGTTTTTATACGTTTCCGGATCGTTTGAATCTTTTCCGTAGTCATACGTACCAAATCCGGTCCCAACAACGTTGCTTCACCCACCTCATCCCAACATACTGGAGAACGACACTTTCTTCCATACAACGCCTCGAACGGAGCCATGCCAATACTTGCTTGATAACTGTTGTTGTAGGAAAACTCCACCAATGGTAAGAACTTGTCCCAACTTCCCTTGAAATCAAGGACACAGAGTCTTAATAGATCTTCAAGAGTTTGAATAGTCCTTTCTGACTGTCCGTCCGTTTGAGGATGATATGCCGAGCTAAATCGTAAATCTGTGCCCATAGCTTTTTGCAAACTAACCCAAAATCGCGAAGTGAATCTTGGGTCTCGATCAGAAACTATGGATACTGGCATACCATGCAATCTTACAACCTCGTTTATGTACATACGAGCAAGACGTTCAAGTGTATAAGTTTCTCGTATCGGTAAGAAATGAGCAGACTTGGTCAATCTATCAACAATGACCCAAATCGCATCTATGCCTTGAGAAACTTTGGGAAGACCAGTAACGAAATCCATGGTAATGTGCTCCCACTTCCATTCTGGAATTTCAAGTGGTTGCAATGGTCCTTTTGGTATTTGATGCTCCGCCTTGACTCGTTGACACGTTAGACACCTTGAGATAAAAAGCGCTATCTCTCTCTTCATATTGCCCCACCAAAATGTATGTCGAAGATCATGATACATTTTGGTACTCCCAGGATGGATTGCAAACGGTGTGTTGTGCGCCTCCATCATGATTTTATACTTTAAATCAGGGTCGTTAGGAACACAAAGTCTGGAGTTGACTCGAAGTATTCCTTCTTCATCGATTCTTGCTTCCGGTATCGCACCTTCTTGTACTTTCTTCCTCATACGCATCAGCTCCGGATCTGTAACTTGAGCAGCTTTAATTTTATCAATTAAAGTCGGTTCTACCCGTATATTCGCCATCATAACGTGGGTCCTTGGAGTCTTTATCTCTATCTCCATCCTTTGCAAGTCATCCAAAATGGGCCTTTGCGTTGACAATATTGCACTCGCACCCGCATATGACCTTCTACTCAATGCGTCAGCTACCACGTTCGCTTTTCCAGGATGGTATTGGATGGTATGATCATAATCTTTCAACAGTTCAAGCCAACGTCGTTGTCGCATGTTGAGTTCCTTTTGAGTGAAGAAATATTTGAGGCTTTTATGATCCGTAAAGATCTCCACTTTCTCCCCATACAAGTAATGCCTCCAAATTTTAAGTGCGAAGACAACAGCTGCTAACTCTAGGTCATGAGTAGGATAATTTCTCTCATATTCTTTGAGTTGTCGTGAGGCATAGGCTATGACTTTCCCATGTTGCATGAGAACACATCCTAACCCTTTGCCCGAAGCATCACTGTAGATGACAAATCCCTCCGAACCAGATGGTATTGTCAGAACAGGTGCTGAAATGAGTCTCCTCTTGAGTTCTTGAAAACTCTTCTCACATTCCTCGCTCCAACCGAACTTTGTATCTTTCCGAGTCAGCTGAGTTAGTGGAGTAGCGATTCGAGAAAACCCTTCTACGAATCTCCGATAATAACCAGCTAAGCCGAGAAAGCTACGTACTTCGGTCACTGATTTAGGTTGCTCCCAGCTTTGAATAGCTTCAATCTTTGCTGGGTCAACAGATATTCCATGACTTGATACCACGTGCCCAAGGAATGCTACTTCCTCAAGCCAGAACTCGCATTTCTTCAACTTGGCATAAAGCTTGTATTCACGAAGCTTTTGGAGTATTAGCCTCAAGTGTTCCTCATGATCTTCACGGCTTTTGGAATAAATAAGGATGTCATCAATAAAGACGACCACAAAGTGATCCAAATATTCCTTGAATACTCGGTTCATCATATCCATGAAGGCAGCAGGAGCATTAGTCAATCCAAAGGACATGACTAGGAATTCATAATGCCCGTACCGAGTTCTGAAAGCCGTCTTTGGAATGTCATCGGTTCTAATCTTCAATTGGTGATATCCGGAACGAAGATCAATCTTTGAAAAGAATTTGGCTCCTTGCAACTGGTCAAACAGGTCATCAATACGTGGCAATGGATACCTATTTTTGATGGTGACATGATTTAACTCCCGATAATCAATACAAAGTCGCATACTCCCATCTTTCTTCTTCACGAATAGAACAGGAGCACCCCAAGGAGAAGTACTAGGACGAATAAAGCCAATGTCTAACAATTCCGGCAGTTGAGTCTTTAACTCCTGAAGTTCAATAGGAGCCATTCGATATGGGGCTTTGGAAATGGGTTTTGTACCGGGTTCAAGGTCGATACAAAATTCAATTTCACGCTCTGGGGGTAGGCCAGGAAGTTCTTCAGGGAATACGTCAGGGAATTCATTAACAATAGAAATATTATTCAAAACTGACGTATTTTTGTTTAGATCTGTGACATGAGCTAAGAAAGCTTGACATCCGTTTTTTAATAAACGAATAGCTTTATGGCTTGAGATGACAGTGATTGATTTTAATGGTTTGGTTGTTTGAATTCGCATAATAGGTCGATTAGGAATATGAAAGCTAACAACCTTACGAAAACAATCAATTTTTGCATGATGAGTAGTTAACCAATCAATCCCTAGAATTACATCAAATGCAAGTATTTTTAATGAAATAAGATCGACAGGTAATGCGTGGGTACCAACTTGAACCAAACAAGACTTATAAACCGTGGATGTAATGAAGTTTTCTCCTAACGGAGTTTCCACAGATAAGTCAAAGTCTAATTTCTCCGGAGTCAAATTTAATCGTTGAGCGCAAGTAGGAGAAATAAAAGAATGGGTAGAACCGGTATCAAATAAAGTGTAGACTTCGCTAGAGTTTATGATAAGCTTACCCGTGATGACCTCATGCGGGTTCCTTGCTTTCTGGGAGGTCACAACAAACGCTCTCCCTTGCACTACCGGCTTTGACTTTTCTGGGACAGCATTTGGTGCCTCCATCCTAGTTGAATTTGTCTTCGGTGAACGACAAAATCGGGCCAAATGGCCTTCTCTTCCACAATTATAACATGCTTTGGACGGCATCGCGCAATTTGGACTGATGTGTCCCTCCCCTCCGCATTTGAAGCATATGATAGGTGGTCTTTCTCCTTCCTTAACAATGGTTGCTGGTGCTGACGTCTTTCCATCATTGTTGAATCTCCTCTTCTTGAAATGTCCATTCTTATTGTTTTGGCCCTGATTACCACCGAAGTGGTTACCATTTCTGGCCTGATGATTTCCTCCACGCTTGTTGTCACCGCTTCGATGACTGCTCTCACTGGTATTATCATTTTGCCGGCTGCTCTCTTTTGATTGCGTTGACTCGTTATCGCGCTCTACCAACTGAGCCCTATTTACAACATCAGAATACAAACACAGTTTATGAGAAATAAGATGTTGACGTATCTCCGGCTTCAAACCTCTTAAAAATAATCGTGTCATTCTCTCTTCATTATCCACCAAATGGGACGCAAACCGGGATAACTCCGCAAATTTTGCCTCGTATTGCGACACAGTCATATTATTTTGCTCTAATTTGATAAACTCCACCTCCTTCATGTGACGGATACTTTCAGGAAAGTATTTGTCATTGAACAGCTCTTGGAACTTCTTCCAAGACATCTTCAGTACGGCAGGTTGAGTACGTTTTACCGATTCCCACCAGTAATCTGCCTCTCCGCGCAACATAAAGGCGGCAAAGGGAACCTTTTGCTCCTCGGAGCATCCCAAGACATCAAATATTTTGGTGATCTGCTTTATCCATGCTTCCGCAATAAGTGGTTTTAGCTATCCCTTAAACTCCGGTGGTCCCAGCTCCTTGAACTGTTTAGCGGTGACCGCCCGAGAATTTTCAGTGTTTCCACCTACATTTTGAACAGGAGCCGCTCTCGCTTGCTGTTGCATGAATTGCATAAAGCCTCTGAACAATCCATCATTCATCATTTGGTCATGAGGATTGTCGCCTTCCTGATGCACATTCTCCTGATTATTGATATGTGGAGACTCAACGGTCTCTTGTGCTCCATTGTTATTCTCAACATTTTCGGAAGTCATTTTCAGATACTGCCACAAAACAAAGATTAATTGACATGTAACATAATATCTCTAAACTTTGACCAACTAATTTAAATACAAAATAAATTTAAGTAGGTCATACTAGCGAAGGAATTCCCCGTCTCTCCCCTCCTAGTTCTAGTCTCACATCTTAGCTAGGGATCATATCCCTAAGCTTTGATACCAACTGTGACGCCCCCAAAATTAGGTATACATCACCCATCTTGAGTCGTCAGATACATGGTACAGAATTCAAATACAACTTACTAATACCACTGTCGTGTATAATACGACAAAATACAACTGTGAGTTTGAATACAATAATTGTCTACTAGAGATCATACAAACTCAAAAGGAGTCCTCAATACAATTATTGTCACACTATTTAACAGAATAATGAGGACTACTAATACTATTCTTTGGTCCATCACTCCGTTCCCCGACTCGTCCCAGCTATATTCTCATTTCCTGAAGAGAACAGTGAAAGAAAGGGTGAGCTCAACTAGCCCAGTAAGAAATATTATGACTAAGATAATGCAGAATAAATTATCATTAGCCTTTAACAGTGTTAAACTGATAAAATATAATAACATCAAGTTTAACAGCAGCGGATCAAGCAATCCATTAAAAGAGTCAAGTAGAGAATAGAATCTACTATCTTTTATGATTTAAAAAGTTTTTAATCACTTTTATCGCTGAGACTCAGCTTAATAAATAATCCACATCATCCCTGCACTACGGCCAAGGATACTCATTAGGGTCACGACCACAAATTCCATGCACTACGGGCCAAGGATATTTGTGTATTCATCAATGGTCATGATCATGCCAACAACTGTCCATCAATGCACTACGGCAAATGAGACTTTTACCACATCATTTGTAACATTACGGTCATGATTACACCGAATAATTCCTGGTCATAATCATACCAAGTCCATCCATGCTCTACAGGCCACAGATGACTTTCAAAAATATAAATAAGAGGATGATGACAATGATATAAGAATTCAATAAAACAAGTTCAAGAATTATTTTATCCAGGAATTATTAACGTCCAAATTGTCGACACGATACTGTTTTGTGGTGTAAAATTCAAGAATGCTCAGAAGAATATTTCCATGAAAAGATACTGGATGAAGCGCAAATATCAAGAATATTCCACTAATTTCATGGAGTATAGAAGTCAAAGTTTTATCCAACTGAGTATAATAAAGAATGGAATAACAAAAGAAATCACCATGCATGCGATAGAGACCGCACAAACAGGTTATTCCAGCAGAATAATAATAAAGGAACCAGGTCAGGTGAAATTCACACAGACAGGATGTTCCAACAGAATAATAAAGAATGGAACCAGGTCCGGCGTAAAACACACAGACAGGATGTTCCAACGGAATAATAAAGAATGGAACCAGGTCCGGCGTAAAACACACAGACAGGATGTTCCAACGGAATAATAATAAAGACGGAACCAGGTCCGGTGTAAAACACACAGACAGGATGTTCCAACGGAATAATAATAAAGACGGAACCAGGTCCGGTGTAAAATACACAGACAGGATGTTCCAACAGAATAATAGAAGAATGTCACCAAGTATAGGGTAGACCACGTATACAGGTTATTCCAACAGAATAATAAGAAATGGAATAACAATAGTTCTCTTCATGAATAAGAAAGAATAACACCCCTTACCGTAACAGAAACTGGATATAGGAAGAGAAAAGTTAAGTAGCAAAAAGCTTTTCTTCTATCTCTCTATAGTTTCTCTCTCTAGAGTTCAGTGAATTCGTAAGAAAATAATGAAGGAATGAGCTTCTATTTATAGGAAAATAGAATGCATAGTAACTAATCCATGAACGGTCCAGATTGATTTACTTTAATCTGACGGTCCATATTTAAAGAAAAATCTTTTAAATAAAATATAATATATTCTATTTATATAAAAAGATTTTTACTATGCAAACACTATGCAACACTATGCAAAACACCATGCAACACTATGCATAATAAAATATAATATATTCTATTTATAAAATAACTTTAATAAAGTATTCTGTTTTATATAAAAAGATGTTTCCGTTTTATTACGTTAATAATACGAATAAAACAAAACGTCATTATCGCTATAATAATTCATATTATTAATCGACAATAATTGAATCAAACTGAGTGACTTCTCACATAAATATCAATAATCAATACCGTGTGCTACTATGCAACAACGCGTATTACTGTACTTTTACTACCCAGTAGTTCAACAGTATCAACGGTAAAACTTCCGCCGTTATTTTTAATAAAATATTTTTGTCGTTTTCTCAATCCGACAATAATTCTGTTGTGGGGTCCACCAATAATTTTGCTGTCGTACGAATATTCCCCGACAAAAAGAATATTCCCCGACCAAACGAATATTATATGACAACTTGCATACTTTGCAAAATTTATAAATATTACCCACAACTATAACATTATATTAAATTCATTCCATAATATTCAAAAATGATAATTATAGAAAATTCATTTTTATTTAAAAGTTGGGTTCTTACAAAGGAAGTGTATTCAATTACATAAAACAATATCAATTTTATATGATAGCTCACACAATTATTTACAATATTCCTCGCATTTTTCCTTTATTTTATTGTATTTTATATTTTTATAAATTTTTATTTTAAAAAAATTGTCCCCACTGAACTAATGGTCTGGATCCGCCCCTGGGTAGAATAAAATATATTCCAATAAAATAAATATATGTGATAATTTTGTCATCTTATTACATTACTCATCACCATTAATAACTAAACATATACTTACAATACCTTAAAATCATTTCATTATTTACTCTGCTGATCAATTCTTTGGATCCAAACTTAAGATTAGGGTTTTGCTTGTATCTCCTAAAATTTGATGAATACAAATTTCATTATTAACATTGTTTCGTCCTTTTCTATAGATGAAAGGGCTATCAATGAATCAAATCCCATACATATTTACATTTCTAAGCTCCAATGAAGCTTGTAATTGCCATGTTTCAATATCATCCAAATTTACAAAAGTGAAATGTGACTAAGCAAAACAAATATGTTTCCACAATAGCATTGAATTCTTTTATATTATTTCTAAAGATTATTATAATTTACATATATGACTAGTGAGACTACGTTGAAGACAACTTTAAAATAATAATTGAATGAATTAAATAAAAATAATTAACATTGTATATGTTTCAATCGAATCATTTATAAGTTTGCTTTTTTGGTTATCAATTACGTAGATAAGTATTACTGGTAACTCTTTTGGAAAGATATATATAAACAGGAGGCAGAGCCAGAAACAAAAATTGGGACGGGTTAAGAATATTATAATGCCAAAATTGTACATTTGAGTTGGGCGGGTCAACTACATAATTATATAGTATATCTAGTAAAAAATAATGTTGTATAAATGGAATTCTCTTATAATTATATTAAATTTCATGTATGAGTATATTTTGTAATTGTAATTTCTGACACAAAATTATCGCAATACATAATGAAACTCAGTAATGTTTGATTCATATATTTAAATATTAGCCAATCTCAGACCATTTTTAAATGTCTGAGACACAAACCAAGTTCAAGTTCTTAACCCTTTCTATAGCTTGACAAAATTAGCAACTCTTCAGAAATAGAAAGAGCTGCACCAATTGGTGAGCCAAGACAAAGCTACAAAAGGCAGCACACCCAGTACCAAAAGAAATAATACTACTAATAAATAAAGCAACTTGCAAAAGAGGTTGCAATGAGATGTTATTTTCAAAACCCAAAGGATTTGTTCAAAGGGAACACCATCTCGTGACTCAAAGAGACACAAATACCAAAAAGACACAATCAACTCAAATGTTTTATATAAAATGGACCCATCTTTTCCCCACAAGCCCCCCCTTGTTTGCCTCTTGTTCATTAGTATCAAAAACAAAAATTAGTTGTACCATGAAGTATATACCACTTTATTAAAAGTCGTCCAATTCAACTTGCTCAACTTAATGTCCTAATCCAGATTCATACAACAGATAATTCCAAAAAATAATAAAACAAGAAGATTAGCATGCATGGAACATATTATCCTCTAAATCAAACTTGATTTGATTTCAAAAACCAAGTCAAGGGACCTACAATTCATCGACATACTTAACCGTACGGAATTGTTTGTTTTATTACGCTAAGTTTGTTGGATTAGACAACTCACAAGTTGTTTTAGAATTTGTAAGTCTATTTATAATAACAATAAGTCTTGACAAACGTGAATATTGGACCAGAATATTGGATATTTTTTTAATTTTTTTTTGCTTGTTACTCTCAAAAAATGTATAGTATTTATTTCAACAAGAATTTTTATAAAATATAGTGTTTTTAGGTGTAATTTAGATACATATACAAGAACAAAATTGTACAGTCTGTATAACCCGGTTTTTGTAAATATATCCAAATTACACCTAAAACATTATAGTTTTGTAAAAATTCTAGTTGGTATAAATACTATACATTTTTTGAGTCATAAGCAAAAAAATATATATATGAAAATGTCCAATATTCATATCCAATAAACATGTTCATGTAGAAGGACTCTTATAATAAATTAAAGAAGTTAATTTTGGAAGAGAAATTGATATTATTTACGCAAGTAAAAATTAATAATTTCACATATGATTATGGGACCTATTTACTATTGACGTGAGAGGAGTGTTGTGGAACTATGCGAAAATATCAATTCCTTTTTGGAATCAGTTGCTTTTAAATGAATAATATTCTCAACTATAGTCGGACCTCAAGTGCCCCCAAAAATTCCAAACCAAACATGCCCTAAAGTTAAATTTCTTCTAAATTTCTCTTTAGTCCTCCTCCTCCTAACCCTTCTCTTAAATTTTCTTTAAACTCCGAATTAAACTGTAATAGTATATGTTTTAAAAAATAACAAAAAATATATACTCCCTCTGACATCAAAAGCATGACTACAAGTATATATATATATATATATATATATATATATATATATCTAAAAGTACACAACTCTAATAACAAAGTACGCACAAGATTAGTTTAACTATGTAACTAACTACATTTAAGTGGAGTCTACTTGTTAATTTAAAAATAAAAATTCATTAATATTGTACTTATATGGGATATAGAATTTAAGTTACAGACCGGTCATGTCATTCACAACCTTGACTTCTTATATGATATTTTTTCATTGCAACTTCTAAAGAGATTCTGAATACTATTTATAAAGGCCTTAATCAAGAGAATTCTCTGCTCTGTAACTATAATTAAAACAGGGATCCGGTTATGATAAGTTAACTTCATATCCAATACAGTGTTGACACACGGGCAGGAGGGTAGTCTCTGTTTGCATGTCAGCATTAAATATGAAGTGAACATATCATTAAATTCACTCTATATTAACCACTCCTGTGTAAAACAGAGACTTTGTAAGACAAGGGAGAAGGATTGTAGGAGTATCGAATTTCTCAGTCAAATTAAAGCTAATAACGATCCGGATGTTTTGAAGAAATGTGGTCACATAATTGTAGATAATTCAATTATTTTGTTTCATTCATACCGTAAAGAGCGCAACAAAATCGAACCAATAATTAATTCCAAGTAAAATTCATACTTAGTCAGCACTAGTATAATTTTTCAACGCTCGAATTTTCAATGATATCTGACCCGGCGGCTTACAAGAAGTTGTGCACCTACTCCCTATACTAATCACAAAGAGATTAGATTAACCGAAACTTGTTACAATTTAAAAACGAATAATAATATACACAAAAATTAAATAAAAATAAAAAATAATAACACACGATATATTTGTTTATATAAATTATGGGTTTAATAATTATGTGATTCATAAATATTAAATACTTACATGAATTGAAAGAAGTTATTTTGTATGTATCAGGCTTCCGCTGCACTTAATGGTGAAAGACTTCAATTGTATCACCCAATCTTAGGATGAATGTATAGCTGTGTATAAAATTCTTGGGACGACAATTTGAACCAAACTCTAGTTGTTTTATTTATAGAATAACTAAGGGTCAAAATCGTCTATCAAGATTATTAAACCCTAGGACCCATTATACCAAATTAATATTAGTAATAATATTTATGAGTTACATAATTACCAAACTCATAATTAAGATGATTAAATTAATACAATATGTAAGCCTAATATATAATTTCATAAATAGTAGATGCCACATAAGAAATAAAATATTCTAACAATGCTCAAATTCATCAATTTGATTACTTATGTTTGTCTAATGTATTCATAAGATGTCTCGCTTTATAATGATCCACACCAAAATATATTTTATAGTAATTTAAAAACCCTAAATGCTATAACATTAGCTCAAACACATTAGGTCTAATACATAAAACCAAAGACCGGGCTATTAATAAATTCTCAAGCCCAATTACACCTTGCGATTGTGCGACGCCCCCTAATTCGGGTATATACTATCCAATTTGAGTTGTTAAAACAAATACTACAAACACAAATTCTCTTATTTAAAATTATTACAAAGTTGTATA
Source organism: Panax japonicus (assembly GCA_020205505.1). Taxonomy (NCBI): domain Eukaryota; kingdom Viridiplantae; phylum Streptophyta; class Magnoliopsida; order Apiales; family Araliaceae; genus Panax; species Panax japonicus. The sequence continues at coordinate 6,813,115 of CM035110.1, read as the reverse complement.
TAGTACGACAATACTTGTGACGACCCCAAATTCAGATCTACACCACTCAATTTGGGTCACCAAAATCAATTATTACAATTAATGTTGTGATGATACGGAAACACACATACTTTAAGTTCTCAGTATAATTATTGTCACACAATTTTTTAATGTATTGAAAACTACTACGACTTTTAACTCAGACCATCATTCTATTTTCTTGTTCTCCCCGCTAGACCCAACAACATTCTTATTCCCTAAATTGAATTAAGAAACAAAAGGGCGAGCAAAAATAGCTCAGTAAAAAATATCATAACTAAAATAAATAAGTTATCATTAGCCTTCAACAGTAGTAAATCAGATATTTAGAACATATGGTAGATGATATAAGTTTTTACATATAACCGCAACGGAATGAACAATCCATTAAAAGAGTCAAATAGATAATAATTTCTACTATCTTCTCCAACTGAAAAAAAATATTTAACATCAAGATTTCATCAACTGTAACACCAATAGTCATGATAATATCAACCAAAAATTCTTGGTCATAATCATGTCAATCAACAGTTTCTCTTTGCACCCAGGCCAAAAAGAACTTTCACTACTTGTCTTTTTCTTTAACACCAAATGTCATGATTATGTCAATGCACAATTCCTAGTCATAATCATGTCAATCAATAGTTCCTCTTTGTAACTAGACCAACGAGAACTTTCATCACATGCCCTTGCCACACAGGCTAAGACACTCAACAATCATACTGTATTTGCACATAGGCCTAAGAAAACTTTCACCTCGTGTCTTTAGCACAGAGGCTAAGATACTCAACAATCTTACTGTCGTTGCACCCAACCCAAAGACATCTATAACAACTTAGTTTTGATGATTAAATAATAATAATAATAATCTGAATGATGGAAAGAAATAATCAGAATAATAAGATAAAGAATAAACATTAACGATTTTTAATTTAATTTATCCCGAGTCCAAATTGTCAACACAATATCCAGAAAATCAATTAGAATCCTTGATAAAATATCAAGTTCAACAAAATATAAGGTTCACAATTCCAATATACCCGTTGATAAAAGTACAGTAATATGCGTGGTTACATAGTAGCACACGGTATTTTTTAGTATCTTTGATTATTAATGCTTACGTGAGAAGTCACTCAGTTTTATTCAATAATTGCCACAGTAGTTGTTGCACGGTATCTCACATTATTATTGATTCAATTATTGTCAAAGTATTATCTGTACTATATTGTATATTATTAAATCAATAATTGGCACGACACAATTATTCATATTATTAGTTAGCATTATTGTCAATGTCTAGAAAATTCTGTCAAGGAAAGGGTTTAGGCTATCTAATTACGCGCCAGTAAGGAGAAATCCTTATTGGAAAGCCCCCTCTTTTCCTGAGATCGACCTTGTTGTCAGTATTGTGATTCTGTAATTTTATTTTTGAATAATTAATTATTGATTTACACTACAAGAAAAAGGTTTATCAGCGACCGACTATTAGCGACCGCACTCGATCGCAGATAACTATCAGCGACCGAATGCGGTCGCTGATAGTCGTCATATAAAATCTAGTCGTTGGGATGCACATCAGCGACCACTATTAGCAACCGATATATCTGCGACTGATATGAGCGACCGAAATGACAAATTCGGTCGCTAAGATGAGTCAGCATGGTCTAGGGCCAACACTGACGTGGTCCATATAGCAGCGACCGTGATACCCTTAAATGTTTAACCATCGCTAATAACTATCAGCGACCGTATGCGGTCGCTGATCTCAAAAAAATGAAAACCAAATTTTTGCTGTTTTGTAGAATTCCCAAAAATCTGTACCTATTTTGTACCTGCTTTATCCCAACACACATACACAACAAGATAAACAACATGCACAACAATATAAACATCCATTGTCCACCGACACATACACCAAACTAGTAAATAAACTATATAAAACTTTAAAAACCAATATGAATTGAATAAATATAAACAAATCTAATATTGTTTAAGTAACATACAGAAAACCAATATGAATTGAATGAATATACAAGTACAAGCTTATCAAATAACTACAAAACTGATCTAAAGCAGGTACGTCAAGCATCATCGCTTCCTTGATCACCCTGTAATTAAAAAATAATAAAAACAAGTTACAGATATAGTAACTAAGTTGATACAGGTATATATTACGACAATATATACAATAAATTAATTTTATACCTCGTTGCCATCCTCATGTTGTCCTGATGCTGTTGCCACTACTGCTTTAGCTAACTCCTCAAGACTCAGAGCCCCCAAATGCTCGCTCAGTATCTTTAGAAGATCTCGATCTCGACATATAGCTCTCACACTTTCAGCCGGAGTATGAACAACTGGATGTCTCGATGATTGGGTAGAAGAGCAACCTGTGTAAGACCCCAACTTATTATAAATAAAATTGAATTTTTCCTCTATTCATTATTCTAAATTAATAAGGTGTTAATTTGATATAATATTTTGGTTATGGGTGAAATGTGCAAATTTTGCAAAATAAGCAAGTAGTTATAAAATTTTCATTTTTGTTGGGGAATATTCGTGTGGTCGTGGAATATTCTTTTTGTCGGGGAATATTCGTAAGACGGCGCAGTCATTTGTGGGCCCCATAACGAAAAATGATTGGATGAAGGAAAACGACAAAGTTTGAGTTTTTATGAATAACGACGTAATTGTTACCGTTAACACTGTTGGGTTACCTGGTGGTTAAAATACAATAATACGCGTGGTGGCACAGTAACACACAGTATTGCACAGTATTGTTGAATTATTGATTCGTACGTAAGAAGGCACTACTCAATAATTGTTACAGTAGTTACTATTCAATATTTTATTTTATTGATTCAATAATTGCTGCGTTGATATTTATATTATTGTTATTTTAATAATTGTCACTACATAGTATTTCCCATTATCAGATCAATAATTCATATTATTTGAATAATATTATTAGATAGCATTATTGGCAATGTCTAGAAAATTTTATCAAGGAGAGGTTTGGTCACCTAATTGTGCGCCAGTAAGGAGAAATCCTTATTGGAAAACCCCCTCTTTCCTGGGAACTGTCTGGTTGTCATAATTATGATTCTGTAATATTATTTGTGAATAATAAATTATTGATTTATATGATAAGAAAATATTTATTTGATGTGGATATTAATGATGGATTTATTTATGTGGTTATAAATGAAGGAATTAATGCTGAGGTATTTTATCAGTATTTTGTCGGAATGGAGGTATTAAAAATCACCCGTTTATGGATTTTGGATATTTTCTATTTGGAATTTAGAAAAACTCAAAGCTACAAAGTTGTAAAGAATTCGATTTCGTGTGGAATGGACATAAAATTTGTATTTTTCTGATAAACGGGCTATTTTCTATGAATTACTGATGTTTTGAAAAATAAAATGATTTTTATTAAATTATGCGGGACCCACTTTTTGGTTGGTGTTGAATGCACATGGGCTGCTGAAATTTTTCAGAATTGGTGGCTAGCTTGTTCAATTGATGTATGCGTAGAAGAAAGAATGAGAAATAATATTATTTTATTATTTTAGTCTCCTATGGCGTTCTAGTATTTTCTTATAAATAGACACTTAGGTTAGAATTGAAAATCACACCAGAAACAAGTTTTCTTTCTCTCTAGATTATCGAGCGTATTTTTATAAGTATTTTGATACTTTGAGAGTTGTTATTCAGTGCAAGTTTCTGTCAGCACTATATCCAAAATTCAGTCAGAAGTACGGTTATTTTGAGGTAAGAGATGTTATTTTCTTCTTAAATGATATTATTGGTTTAATATCATTATGCCAAAATATTGGTTTAAACTTTTTAATCAAATTTGGAACTTTTTGTGTCGGGATTACTATTCACGTATACGACACTATTCACGAATACGACACTATTCACCGAAAAATAAAATTTTTTCTTTTTGTCCAAGATGTCTATTATGGTTACTATCTTTGATTGTATCCATATTTTGATCTTTATTTTTGAATTCTGCTTCACAATTGGTTATTATGAAGTATTATTGATCTTGGATAAACTGTTATACGAATCCCTAATATTTGTCCTTCTTTCTCACTAGATTCGTTTTCTTTAAAATATTTTTCATCATCCTTAGTCTTAAATGATGATATTATTGAATATCTTTGGCCTGTAATGCAAATATGAATGATTAACTGATGAATATCTTTGGCCCGTAGTGCAAAGATGAACAGGTGTTGAGATGAACATGACCGACTGGTGATATAAATGAATATCTTTGGCAGTGATATGCTGCAACTGTGAAATACTGTGGCCCTTGTACATTCCTTTAGCCTTTTGCCATCAGGTACACCCGAGGATCTGTTGGTGGCGGCAATCTTTCGTCTTTTCACCCAGCTCTCAGCTCTCCATTGGGCACACATCTCAGCCCATATGGACTGGGTGCACCACCAGGGGCTATGCTCGTGCATGTAATCCTCTCCCTCGCCTGGATGGTCGATCTCGGCATTGTGAAGGGCTTTTTTTCGTTCTTTGTTCAAATTATCCTTGGTGTGGACGGCGCACTTCTGCCAGAATAATGTCTGAATCACTGAAGCCTGCGCGTCCTCCCATCTATGCCTTTTCTGCAAATAAAACAGCAATAATAACTTTACTAAACAATTATCCTTAATTAAAATATTATATTATCTGTCATAATTAAAAAAAACATACTTGGAATTCAGCCCAAACAGCATCCTTGTGGGCGATAGGTGTGCTCGCCCACGTATTCACAGGTGTAGGCCAATTCTGTAAACACAACTGTGATATTCACTTGACGATCTTATTATCTGAAAAATCACTATAGTATACAACAATTTACATCAACGATAAGTAGATATATTAAAGCAATTTACATCTAAGTTTTATATATCTTGTATAAATGAAATCTAAAATGCTTATATATAAATGATGCGGGACGTACGTGCTATTCGGAGGAGGGCGAATCTGAATAAGAATCTGATCATCCGGATTAGTAGGGGCCTTGGGTACATAATTAGGTCCCCTACCCAAGCTGCGCTTTTTCTGCGCTGCTTCAGAAGCCATATGTATATTACAAATTTCAAGATGTATATATGAGTTATATTTGATTACATGTATATATGAATATATAAAATGACAATAAACATGAAAGTGATATAAACATGTATATATATGAATATGAAATGACAATAAACCAAAATTGCATTTAAATAGTTAAGTACATAAACATGACAATGATATAAAAAACATGTAATGCTAAACATACATTTCATTTGTTCAAGTGTCAATGTCTGATTCAGAATCATCTTGTATACGTGTTGTAGATTCATAACTATCATTTGCTTCAGATTCAGTCAATAACTCTTCCTCCTCAGTATCAATGTCATCTGACACAAGTATTGACTCAGGATCTAATTCATGTGGTTCTTCTCCACCATTTAACTAGATTACTTCATTGTCGTCCTCCACATTTATTATAGTTTGACTATGAAGCATCTGCTCTTAGGTAAATCTCCCCATCAATTACTTCTACACGACTACGCACGGGAGTATGAATTACAACTTGCTAATCTGTAGGCGATCTATTCCTTTTTCCTAACAGGACTAGGAGTGTAGTATACTTGTACTGTTTGAGTTGGTAAAACAAACAGTTCGTTGGAGTACCAAGACCTATGGAGGTCAATATCGATGATTCCATGTCTGTCAACACGTATCCCTTTTTTTGAATCAAACCAACGGCACTTGAACAAGTGAATATGACCCTCATACGTGCCCTTGTACGACAACTCTACGATTTCCGACAACTCTACGATTTCCTCCAACTCCCCATAAAAGGCACGACCAAGCTCATTGTAAAAATCTCCTTGGACACACACTCCAGAGTTTGTTGTTCTATAACCGAGCCCATATACCTTTGTATGAAATTCACAACCATTTATTTTGTAACCATTGCGGCTGACTTGGTCCTTGTCTGGTCCCATAGCTAGAACTTGTACATTAGCCGGAATCGTTGATCCCTCAGTCAAAGCCTACAAAAACTCCTCTTATTAAATGAAGTCATAGTTAACATGGAGCATATATATATATGTCGTGCTTAAGAAATTGAACTTACTTTGTCCTTTAGCCAAAGTGCAAATTTTTTATCACGATTGATTTGAATATATTTATCAGTTATGCTGGGATGCTTCACTTTTAACTCGTCATCGTACAATCTATACCATGTTATAAACATTAACATATTGGAATAAATTTTCAACTTAAAAGATAAATTATCAATTTTACATGTGTACCTCACAAATTCGTCAATCTCCTCGCAATTAAGAAGAATATAAATATGTGCAGCATGCAATTCTTACTCAGAGAGGAATATGCGCTTCCCTTTTCCATAAGCGCGGCCCGATAGACCAAATACAAAGAGCCAACCATTTAGTTCAACATTTCCCCCATCATCATGTCTCGATACTCGATTGGCCTTTGTCAAGACTTCATCCGAAAAATAGTCTAGGACAAACGTAGATATCTCATCGAAACTGTATGCCTCAAACATCGACCCCTCGACATAAGCTTTATTCTTCACCTTCCTCTTAAGGTTTTCCATCACCCTCTCGAAAGGGTAAATCCATCTATATTGAAATGAACCCCCAACACGAGCTTCATAGGGAAGAGGGATTTATAAATGCTCCATAGAATCAAAAAAACCAGGTGGGAATATTTTTTTCAGTTTACACGTGATCTCTATAATGTTCTTCTCAAGTATAGACATGTCCTTCTCATTTAATGATTTTGAACATAAGACTTTAAAGAAACGACAAAGATCCTTTAAAGCATCCCATATTGGTTTCTCAAGCAGATCCCGAAATGCTATAGGCATGAGTCTCTCCATGAACACATGACAGTCATGACTCTTCATCCCTTGCAATTTCCCACCCGTAACACACCTTTCAATGTTTGACGCATATCGATCTGGTAGTTTCAGAGACTTAACCCATGTGCACACATCTTCAACTTACTTTTTGGACAATGTGTAACTTGCATGCGGTTTGACAATCTTACCATTAGCAGATTCATAAAGTTCTAATCCAGGACGCTTACAAATATCTTTCATGTCCAAACGAGCTTTATCGTTATCTTTTGTCTTCCTCGTAACATTCATCACGGTGTTAAACACATTGTCTGTGACGCTCCAAAAACAGGTATACATCACCCATCTTGAGTCGCCAAATACATGGTACAAAAATACAAAATACAACTTAATAATACAACTGTCGTGTAACATACGACAAAGCATAAGCTGAGAGTTTAAACAAGAATATTGCCTTCTAGACAATATCCACTCTCAATGGAGTCCTCATAGACAGTATACAAACTCAAATTCAGTCCTCATTATATTTATTGTCAGACTATTTAACAGAATAGTGAGGACTACTAATGCTATCATTTCGACCGTCACTCCGTTCTCACGACTCGTCCCAGTTATATTCTCATTTCCTGAAGAGAACAGTGAAGGAAAGGGTGAGCTCAACTAGCCCAGTAAGAAATATTATGACTAAGATAATGCAAAATAAATTATCAATAGTCTTCAACAATGTTAAACTGATAAAATACAATAGACATCAAGTTTAACTGTAGCGAAACAAACAATCCATTAAAAGAGTCAAATAGAGAATAAAATCTACTATCTTTTATGATTTTAAAAAGTTTTTTCATCAACTTAATCGCTGAGACTCAGCTTAATAAATAATCCACATCATCAAATTATCCCTGCGCTACAGGCCAAGGATATTATTTAGTATCACGACCACGAATTATCCATGCACTACGGGCCAAAGATAATCGTATTTTCATCAACGGTCCTGATCTTGCCATAAAACAATTCATCTTTGCTCCCTTGGCCGAAGAGAATCCATAGCCATAATCATACCAAAAACTGTCCATCAATGCACTGCGGGCCAATAAGGACTTTTTTCACATCATTTGTAACATTACGGTCATGATTATACCGAATAATCCCTGGTCATAATCATACCAAGTCCATCTATGCACAACAGGCCACAGATGACTTTCAACAAAATATAAACATGAGGATGATGACAATGATATAAGAATTCAATAAAACAAGTTCAAGAATTATATTATCCAGGAACTAATAACGTCCAAATTGTCAACATGATACTTCTTTGTAGAGTAAAATTCAAGAATAATATTCATGCACCAAAAATAATTTGAACAGAAAAGAATCAATTTTTCATCGTGAACAGTATCCCGTGAATAGTACTTCGGGAATAGTATATCGTGAATAGTAACCCGACATGAAAAGTACTCCAAATACCCGATTGAATAATATTCGGGTGAATAGTAATTTCGGTGAATAGTAAACCGTGAATAGTATTTCAGCATAAAAAGAACCCCAAATATCCGAGTGAATAATACTAGAGTGAATAGTAACCCGTGAATAGTAACTCGTAACAGAAAATACCAAATAAAACGATATTTCATGACGAGTATAGAAGTCAAAACTTTAACCAACTGAGTATAATAAAGAATGGAATAACAAAAGAAATCACCATGCATGAAGTACTTCGCATAGACAGGTTATTCCAACAGAATAATAAATTACAGAACCAGGTCAGGCGTAATACGCACCGACAAGATATTCCAACAGAATAATAAAGAATGGAATAACAACAGAAATCACCATGTATGCGGTATTTGGCATAGACATGTTATTATAACAGAATAATAAATAATGGAACCAGGTCTGGCGTAAAACACATAGACAGGATATTCTAACAGAATAATAAAGATAGAACCAGGTCCGAAGTAAAACGCATAGACATGATATTCCAACAGAATAATAAAGACGGAACCAGGTCCGACGTAAAACGCACAGACATGATATTCCAACAGCATAATAAGAATGGAATAACAGAAGAATTTCACCAAGTATAGGGTAGCACGCGTATACAGGTTATTCCAACAGAATAATAAAGAATGGAATAACAAAAGTTCTCTTCATGAATATGAAAAAAAATACCCCTTATGGGTACAACAAATAATATCCCTTACCTCAAAAGAAGACTGGATACTGAAATGGTGAGAGGAGCAGACATTTTCTTCTTCTTTCTCTCTATAATTTCTATCTATAATAATGGCTCTAAAGCTTTAGAGAATTTGTAAGAAATGAAGGAAGAATGAGCTTCTATTTATAGAAAAATATAGTTTGGATAATTGCACATTTTGAGGCTCGAAAATTATTGTACAATACCTCCAACTTTTCTTTTATTTTTAATTTAGTCCTGCAAGTATTATCAATCTTGTATCAACTCCCCTAATAGTAAATCATGTGAATCAATAGTAAAATCATGTGACTAAATAGTTCTAAATATGTGAAAAAATTAATTACAATATAGTACCTTCATCTATACTTTCATCTTTAACTTAGTCATGCAAGTATTATCAATCTTGCACCAACTCTCCTAATAGTAAATAAATGTGACTCAATAGTATACACATGTGAACAAATAGTTATATAAGCATGTGAATAAGTAGCAATTAATTGCTCATTTATCCGATAAATTACCCGATTTATCAATATAACCCCCAGACATCAATTATCATCAGAATAGATATCAATTTCAACAAACACCAATAATCCCAACACAATGAAACTATCAAATTCATCTTTAATCACTACGAACTTATTCATCATTAATATTATAACTCACAATATTTAACAACCAGGTCGTTCCCAGGAAAGAGGGGGCTTTCCAATAAAGATTTCTCCCTATTGGTGCGCAATTAGGTGACCAAACCTCTCCTTGCCAGAACTTTTAGACATTGTAAATATTGCAATTTAATAATATGAATAACTTTGTCGTCTCAATTATTGATTTAATAATATATCATATAATGCAGAGGATACTGTGACACTAATCAAATCAATAATATGAGAGATATGATGCAACAATTACTATAGCAATAATTGAGTATAACTGAGTGATTTCTCACGTAAGCATCAATAATCAATACTGTGTGCTACTATGCAACCATGCGTATTACTGTACTTTTGCTATCGAGTAGTTCAACAGTATTAACGGTAAAACTTTCGCCGTTATTTTCATAAAAATATTTTTGTCATTTTCTCAATCCGACAATAATTCAGTTGTGGGGTCCACCAATGATTGTGCCGTCGTACGAATATTTCCCGACATAAAGAATATTCCCCAACCAATCGAATATAATATAATAACTTGCATACTTTGCAAAATTTATAAATATTACCCACAACTATAACTTTATATTAAACCTACACCATAATATTCAAAAAAAATTTTTGAGAAATTTAAATCTTTAGTTCGTAAAATTTGGGATTTTACATTTTCAGACACATTTTTCTCAATATGCATCACATCTAGATTATGATGAATCAAATTTATAGACCAATAAGGCAGTTCTCAAAAGATGCTTTTCCGAACCCAGTTATGAGATTCTCCAAATCCATTGATTATGTTTGTGGCATCAATCTTACCAACTGGGATAACCGAAAATCTCATCACACGATCTCGCATCTCCGTTCCCGACAATCGCGGTGCAGGCATATCATTGTCTACTTTTCCCTTTCCTGAAGTATTCTCTATTTCTTCGAAACTGGTGATCTACCGGCAAGAACTGACGATGACAGTCAAACCAGCAAGGCTTTCAACCTTTTGATAGATTAAATGACTTTGTATGCTCCATACAATACGGACAAGCCAACTTCCCATGTGTACTCCATCCAGCAAACATACCATAAGCTGGGAAGTCACTTATAGTCCACATAACCGCTGCCCTAAGGTTGAAATTTGTTTTCATTGCAACATCCCATGTCTGTACTGCATCCTCCCACAATACCTTCAACTCGTCTATAAGAGGTCTCAAGTAAACATCTAAGTTCTTTCCAGGACTCTTAGGACCAGGAACCACGAGTGAAAAAAACAAGTATGGATTGTTTCATACACATCCAAGGAGGTAAGTTGTACGGAGTAACAATCACAGGCCAACATGAGTACGGAACAGCTGTGTGGCCAAACGGATTGAAACCATCGATGGACTAATCCAAGCCTCACATTGCTAGGTTCCAATGTAAACCCAGGATGTCCTAAGTTGAAATCTTTCCAAGCCTTGCCCATCTGCGGGATGATTTAGTTCTCCATCTTTAGCTGGAGATTTCGCATGCCAACTCATATGTTCAACTATTCTTGAAGACATGTACAATCTTTTTAGCCGATGTGTTATTCGAAAATACCTTAGAATCTTAAACGGTATACTTGATTTTTTTTGTAGTCACACCCTCTTTATTAGGCCTAAACCGATCAAAACTGCAAAATGTGCACCTTGTCATCTGTTCATTTTCCTTATAAAACACTACAAGAAATAGGGTTATTTCCGACGGAATTAAGGTCGACCGAACATTTTCTCTCGAAATTAGTCTATGTTCGACGGAAAATTTAGTTGGTCATAATTCCCTCGACAATAGTACAACGTTGTGACGCCCCCAAAATAGGTATACATCATCCATTTTGAGTCGTCAATAACATGGTACAGAAACAACTACAACTTTATTAATACAACATATAAACTGTGAGTTTAAATATAAATATTTCCATCCTAGATAATATTCACACCCAAATAAGTCCTCATTACAATTATTGGTACATTATTTTACAAAAATGGTGAGAACTACTAAGACAACTTTCTAATTCCACCATTCCTACACCCCAACTAGAACTCGTTACATTCTCGCCTCCTGAGAAGAAAAATGGAACAAAAAGGAAAAGGGTGAGCTCAACTAGCCCAGTAAAGAATATTATGACTAAGATAATATAGAACAAATTATCGTTATTCTTCAACAGGGAAAAAATCTGATAAAATACAATAGACAACAAGTTTCAGATCAATATTTGCAGCGAAAATAATAATTCATAGAAGAGTTACGTAGAGAATGAAATCTACTATAATCTATGAATTTAAAAGTCCATCATCAATATTTTATCCCTGTAACATCAACCAATATTCATCTTAAATCAAATATTCATCTTTGCACTACAGGCCAAAGATATTCATCAGTCGGTCATGTTCATCTCAACACCTGTACATCTTTGCACTACGGGCCAATGATATTCATAAGAAAATCAACCATCTTTGCACTACAGGGCTAAAGATATTCAGTAATACCATCATTTAGGACTGAGGATGATGAAATTTTTTTAAAAAAAAATGAATCCAGTGAAATAAAAGAACAAGTATTATGGATTCGTACTTTAAACAATCCGAGTTCAAAAATTCTTCATAAATAATCATAGTGAAGTAAAATTCAAGAATGATCAAAACATGGATACAATCAAAGCTAATATCCATAATAGATATTTTAGACAAAAAATGAAAATTTAATTTTTCCTGTGAATAGTGCCGTATTCGTGAATAGTGCCGTATACGTGAATAGCAACCCCGACATTAAAAGACAAGAATCTCACAAGAAAAAAAATCTTACCAATAATCCGGTATAGTGATATTAGAAGAAATAATATCATTTTAAAAAAATAATATCCCTTACCTTGAAAAGATTGTACATCTAGCTGGAATACCAGATATAATGCTGAAGGGAACTTTCACCGTATAGCAACACTCAAAGTATCAAAATACTCACAAGAATACGCTCGATAATATAGATAGAGAAAGGGAGAGAAAACTTCAGTTTCTGGTGTGATTTTCAATTCTAACTAAGCACCCTATTAAATTCAATTTCATTAATAATATATTGGGGTCTTACAAATGTCGACGGATGTCCATCGACATTAGGATACGGCTGTGGCGCGAAATTTTCCCCCCCAGCGCGAATGACAACCTCGACGGAATAAACAGTAAGTTCGACAGATTGCCCGTCGAGGATATATAAGGGTCGATTGAAGTAGTTGCGACGGAAGTCCGTTGAGAATATGAATATTAAAACCCCAAATCTATCAGTAACGCCGTCACTTGCTCACAAACATTTCTCTCTCTCTCGAATGTTCACCTGCTCGATCTCTTCCTCTCTACTATGTTCCTCCGTCCGGCGCTCCTCCAGCAGTCGTCGCTCCCACCTACGTCCGCCGGATGCTTAGTTTCAGGTAAGTATTTTGTTTATATGTGTGTATATATATATAATATAAAGCTCTAAGTTTCTTTCTCTTTCTTTATTTCTAACATGTTGGGCTCTCTCTCTGTGGTCACCCCGCACCTCCTGTCGACACACCCCGCACCTCCATCCGGCAGCCACATCCGTTCGACAGCCACCTCCTGCTGGGCTCTCTCTCTGTGGTCCCTCGATTCCTGCAAAATTTGTCCAATTTAAGGTTATTTTTATCAATTTATTTTAGATTTAGAATCCTAAATTTCAGATATATGGTTATGCATAAATTTGGGTATAAGTTTTTATCAATTAATTGTTAATTTAAATATTGTGTTTAAATTAGAAATATTGTGTTTAAATTAGGCGTTTTTATCTTGCTGAAATTAGGATTACCTTTGAAGTGTTGTTGAAATTGGGATTATTTTTGATTGTTTGCAATAATTGGAACTTCATTCTCCTATAGTCAAGTGTTGGTCCATTAAAGTTACTGGATGCCTATTCTGCCTTTTTGCTGTTATATGATTTGGTTCAATTTGGTTCATGTTCATTTTCTGCCTTTTTCTCAGCATATCCATTTTCTACCTTATGAATTGCATTATGTGAATCAACTGAAGACATGTCTTATTTGAGTGTTAAATTATTTCCGACAGAATTTTCGACGGAATTCCATGGAAGTTATAGATGGTATTAAATAAAATACTACTTAACTATAAAAGACAATTAGGACTTAGTTTGACACTAAAATAAAATAAAAAATAGAATAAAGTTATACAAAATAAATAATATAATACAAAATAAATTAATTAACCAAAATAAATTAATTAATTAATGTAAATTAAATTAATAATATAATGCAAAATAATTAAATAAATAAAATAAAATAAAGTAAAACAATATAAAATAATTAATTAAGGTAAATTAAATTAAATAATATTATTCAAAAAAATAATATTAAATAATATAAAATAATTATAATTAATTAATTAATTTAAATTAAATAATATAATACAAAATAAATAAATAAATAAAATTAAATAAATTAAAATAACTAAAATAAATTAATTAGTTACTTTAAATTATATTAATTAATATAATACAAAATAAATAAAATTAAATAATATAAAATAAATAATTAATTAATTTAAATTAAATGAAATAATATAATATAATACATAATAAATAAATTAACTAAAATTAATTAATTAATTAATTAAGGTAAATTAAATTAAATAATATTATACAAAATAATTAATTAAGCACTTCCTTTTATGCATGGTTCGACATAGCAGTTGCAGCTAATAGTACTCCAACCGGTTCCTCGACAACAATTAAAAAAAAGGGTCGTAGTTTCAGTTTGTATCTTATACTCGAATAATAAAGTTAATTGAATTATTGAAGACATTCCTCACTGTTCCATCATAACAGATGCCAACATACGGAAGGAGTGCCATTAAGTTGTTCAATAAAGTTATATGTTAAGCAACCCTCTAGATGAGCGAACGATCACTTCTCTACTAGGAATGAATCTTGCCTGATATGGGTCCAATCCATGACATAGACAGCTTCTCACCATTCCAAATTCCTCAGATGGGTATTTGGAGTGGTGAGAAGCTTTCTATAGCATGGATTGAATCCATATCAGGCAATGATTCTTTCATAGTTGAGAAGTGATCGTTCGTTCATCTAGAGGGTTGCTTAACTTGGAACTTTGTTCAATAACTTAATGGAACTCCTTCGGGATGTTGTCATCTGTTATGGTGGAATAGTGAGGAATGTCCGCAGTAATTCAATTAACTTTATTAATAGAGTATAGGACACAAACAGGAACCACGACCCTTTTTTTGTCCGATTACTTCCGAGGAACCGATTGGAGTACTATTAGCTTTAACTGCAACTAATATGAAACTTAGATTGATTATTCTCCTAGTACTATTACAACGCGCTGCAACTGCTATGAAATTTAGAAACCCATTTGATAATTGTGTTTATAGGAGTGGATGTCGAACAGTAATCTCTATAGATTTCAAATAACAATTCTCATAAACTAATTAAGTACCACTTACTTAGTTTATCATAGGCGAAATAAACTAAATAGCATTTGCTTAGTTTTCCACAATTTTCAATAAACTCAATGATACTCTCCCTTTGCTCTTCAATACACTCATAAATATATATATGTAATATACTTTGAAACTTAGAAACCTGTTTGACATTCACTCAATAGGAGTGAATGCCGAATAGTCCCCAGTTTGGGACTGTTACTGGATGTTATGTCTCTCACTTAGGTCGGTGCTAATTCATAATATGCGTACGTGTTTATAATTTTTTGAGGATTTTTCAGCTGGTGTCTCTACATATGTTCTTCGAGTGCATACTTAGACTAAGTTGTCTTGGTCTATTTCGTGTATTTGAAGACCATGGGGAGGTGATGCTGAAATTTTCTTAAAATATTATAAACACGCACCTTGTGAATGACACTAGTGAGGAGACGCATCCAGGAACGGGATAGAAGCCTAACCCCTGTAGAGTGAAGATATATACTAGGTAAACTAAATACATGCATATATATATATATATATATATATATATTCTAATTGGGTATTTTCTTCAATTAAAGATGCCAGCCGACCGGAGTTGGATGTACCGTAGGATACCAATTGATGGTAGGGGATTAGTTGATGCATACCGTGAAGGGGTGTCCAATTTTATGAACAAAGCAATAGAACATGTTGATGATCCGAACGGAAAGATGAGATGCACATGTTCCAAGTGTAAGAACATGATATGGAAGACTGCCGATGAAGTTAAATTTGACTTATATTCACGAGGGTTTGTGGATGGGTATTCGGTATGGATTCATCACGGGGAATCAGCTGAGTTTAAAGAACGAACATATAGTACTGTAGACCAGTCGGATCACGGGGATTCGCAAGTAGATAACTATGACGTCGTGCAGATGTTGGTTGATGTGTATAGCCCTACCAATATTGACTGGGCTGAAAACGAGCATGCGTCTAGCAGTTCTCAGCAAAAGACGAATAATTTAGCAGCTGCTTTCTACAAGTTGCTATCTGAATCGGGTGTTCCATTGTATCCTGGAAATGACAAGCACATCAGGCTTTCTGCAGTTACGAAGCTTTTACATTTCAAGAATGAGCATGACTGCAGTGAGAGAGGATTCAATGATTTGCTTGATATTCTTAGCGAGTTCTTATCCAGGGATAATACGTTGCCCGCGAATTACTATGAGGTGAAGAAGATGGTTAAGGGGTTGAATCTCGGGTATGAGAAGATCGATGCTTGTGAGCAGGATTGCATGTTATATTATGGGGAAGACAAAGATAAGGTGCAGTGTGATATCTGTAACTCACCAAGATACAAGATCACAAAACGTAGAGGGAAGGAGAAACATGTTCCAAATAAGATTTTACAGTATTTTCCTCTTGCGCCGAGGTTGCAGCCGCTATTTATGTCTGCGCACACTGCTGAGCATATGAGTTGGCATAGAACAAGGGATGTCATGCCTGGTCAGCTGACTCACCCAGCAAAAGGAGATGAATGGAAGAATTTTGATGCCAATTTTCCACAATTTGCAGAAGAAGTACGGAATGTCAGGCTTGGGATGGACTACTAATGGATTCTTTCCATTTAATAATTTTAGTCAGCCTTATTCTGTTTGGCCAGTGATTATTGTAGCTTACAATCTTCCACCGTCAATGTGTATGAGGGATCTGTATCTTTTCTTGACCTTACTTATATCGGGGGATAAGAGTCCTACAAAAGACATTAACGTGTACCTCAGGCCGTTAGTCGATGAACTTAAGGATGTTGTAGGAAACAGGTGTTCAGAATTTTGATAAATCTGTCAGGCTGAATTTTGTGATGAAGGCAGCCTTGTTGTGGACTATCACTGACTTTCCAACACTTGGGATGATTAGTGGTTGTTCGACTCATGGCAAGTTGTCATGTCCAGTCTGCACGGGGGATGTGCAAGGCACTCAACTACGTCATGGCCAGAAAACTAGTTTCTTTGGAACTGCTCGTAGATTCGATGATGTGGATTATTTATTAAGCTGAGTCTCAATGATAAAATTAATGATAAACTTTTTAAATCATAGAAGATAGTATATATCATACTCTACTTGACTCTTCTATTGGATTACTTATTCTGCTGTAGTTAAACTTGATGTCTATTGTATTTTATCAGTTTAACACTGTTGATGGCTAACGATAAATTATTATGCATTATCTTAGTCATAATATTTCTTACTGGGCTAGTTGAGTTCACCCTTTGATTTCATTGTTCTCTTCAGGAAATGAGAATATAGCTGGAACTAGTCGGGGAACGGAGCGACGGATCCAAATATTTGCATTAGTAGTGCTCACTATTTTTTGAAATAGTGTGAAAATAAATGTACTAATATTGAATTTAAATTTGGATAATTGTCTTGAAGACAATATTCATGTTGAAACGCTCAGCTTATGTTTTTTCATACTTTACACGATAGTTGTATTTGAATTATGTTCCATGTATTAATATTGTGTATTAATATATTAATATTGTTATAAAAGATTACTAACAATTAAAAACAAAATGATTAGAGAAAAGAGGCATGTCTCATAATATTTTGTATATATCCACCGTTCTCTTTTACATTGCTCTTATTTATAGATATATGTACTTGAAAGTTTCAAAACCCAAAAGTCATGAGTTTAAAACTTAATGAACATAGGAGTTACTTAATGAACTAGGGAGTTCCAAAATATCAAAGATCATTACAATTAAATATAAATTTAGACATCCATAAATATATGTTATAATTTTATAACACTTGTGACGCCCCCAAAATAGGTATACAACACCCATTCTGAGTCGCCAAATACATGGTACAGAAACAACTACAACTTTATTAATACAATTATCGTGCAAAATACGACAACACATAAACTGTGAGATTAAATACAAATATTGTCATCTAGACAATATCAACACTCAAATAAGTCCTCATTATAATTAATGATACACTATTTTACAAAATAGTGAGGACTACTAAAATGACTTTCTAGAACCTTCATTCCATACCCCGACTAGTACTCGCTACATTCTCGCCTCTTGAGAAGAAAAATGAAACAAAAAGGAAAAGAGTGAGTTCAAGTAGCCCAATACAGAATATTATGACTAAGATAATATAGAACAAATTATCGTTAGTCCTCAACAGGGAAAAATCTGATAGAATACAATAGACAACAAGTTTAAAAACAATATCCGCAGCGGAAATAATAATTCATTAGAAGAGTTATGTAGAGAATGAAATCTATTTTCTTCTATGAATTTAAAATTTTATCATCAATATTTTATCCCTGTAACATCAATCAGTATACATCTTGAATCAAATATTCATCTTTGTACTTTAGGCCAAAGATATTCATTAGTTGGTCATGTTCATCTCAACACCTGTACATCTTTGCACTACGGGCCAAAGATATTCATAAGAAAATCAATCATCTTTGCACTACAGGTGCTGATGTTGACGTTTTTCCATCATTGTTGAATCTCTTCTTCTTGAAATGTTCATTCTTATTGTTTTGGCCATGATTACCACCGAAGTGGTTACCATTTCTGGCATGTTGATTCCCTCCACGCTTATTGTCACCGCTTCGATGACTGTTATCACTGGTATTATCATTTTTTCGGCTGCTCTCTTTTGGTTGGGTTGACTCATTATCGCGCTCCAATAACTGAGCCCTATTAACAATATCTGAATACAAACACAGTTTATGAGAGATAAGATATTGACGTATCTCGGGTTTCAAACCTCTTAGAAACATTCGCGTCATTCTCTCCTCATTATCAACCAAATGGGATGAAAACCGGGATAGCTCGACAAACTTGTCTTCGTACTACGACATGGTCATGTTGTTTTGCTCCAGTTTAATGAACTCTACCTCTTTCATGTGACGAATACTTTCAGAAAAGTACTTTCTCGTTGAACAGTTCTTGAAACTTCCCAAGACATCTTTAGTGCGGCAGGTTGAGTACGCTTTACAGATTCCCACCAGTAATCTGCCTCTGCCCGCAATATGAAGGTGGCAAAGGGAACCTTTTGCTCCTCAGAGCATCCCAAGACATCAAATATCTTGTTGATCTGTTTTATCCACGTCTCCACCTTAAGTGATTTTGGCTCTCCAAAAAAATCCAGTGGTCCCAGCTCCTTGAACTGTTTGGCGGTGACCGTCCGAGAGTTACTAGTGTTTCCACCTGTATTTTGGACAGGAGTCGCTCTCGCCTGATGTTGCGTGAATTGCATGAAGCCTCGGAACATTCCATCGTTCATCATTTGGTCAGTGTTGTTGTTTGCATGAGGATTGTCGCCTTCCTGATGCACATTATCCTGATTATTGATTTATGGAGACTCAACGGTCTCCTCTGCTCCATTGATGTTCTCAACATTCTCGGATGCCATTTTCAAATACTGCCATAAAACAAGGGTTAATTAACATATCACATACTATCCCTATACTCTGACCGACCAATTAAATACCAAATAAACTTAGGTAGGTCATACTAGCGAAGGAATTCCCCGTCTCTCCCCTCCTAGTTCTTGTTTCACATCTTAGCCAGGGATCATATTCCTAAGCTTTGATACCAACTATGACGCCCCCAAAATAGGTATACATCACCTATTCTGAGTCACCAAATATATGGTACAGAATACAAATACAATCTTTAATATACAACAAGAAAGCTGTGAGTTTTAATACAAATATTGTCTTCTAGACAATATCCACTCTCAGAATAAGTCCTCATTACATTTATTATCACACTATTTAACAGATCTTGACCGTCACTCCGTTTCCTGACTAGTCCTGACTACGTTCTCATGTGCTTAAGAGAACAGTGAAAGAAAGGGTGAGCTCAACTAGCTCAGTAAGAAATATTATGACTAAGATAATGCAAAACAAATTATCATTAGTGTTCAATAGTGTTAAACTGATAAAATATAATAGACATCAAGTTTATCTGCAGCGAAATATGCAATCCATTAAAAGAGTCTAGTAGAGAATAAAATCTACTATCTTTTATGATTTAAAAGGTTTTTCATCACTTTTATCGCTGGGACTCAGCTTAATAAATAATCCACATCATCCCTGCACTACGGCCAAGGATATTCATTAGTATCACGACCACAAATTATCCATGCACTACAGGCCAAGGATATTCGTGTATTCATCAATGGTCATGATCATGCCAACAATTGTCCATCAATGCACTACGGGCCAATAAGGACTTTTACCACATCATTTGTAACATTACGGTCATGATTACACCGAATAATCCTTGGTCATAATCATAACAAGTCCATCTATGCATTACAGGCCACAGATGACTTTCAAAAAATATAAACATGAGGATGATGACAATGATATAAGAATTCAATAAAACAAGTTCAAGAATTAATTTATTCAGGAATTAATAACGTCCAAATTGTCAACATAATACTTCTTTATAGAGTAAAATTCAAGAATGCTTAGAATAATATTTCCATGAAAAGATACTGGATGAAACGCAAATATCAAGGATATTCTACTAATTTCAAGGAGTATAGAATTCAAAACTTTAACCAACTGAGTATAATAAAGAATGAAATAACAAAAGAAATCACCATGCATGCGGTACTTCGCATAGACAGGTTATTCCAATAGAATAATAAGTAATGGAACCAGGTCAGGCGAAAATTCGCAGCCGACAGGATGTTCCAACAGAATAATAAAGAATGGAATAACAACAGAAATCACCATGTATGCGGTACTTCACATAGACAGGTTATTGTAACAGAATAATAAATAACGGAAACAGGTCCGGCGTAAAACGCACATACAGGATATTCCAACAAAATAATAAAGACAGAACCAGGTCATGGTGTATAATGCACAAACAGGATATTCCAATAGAATAATAAAGATGAAACCAGGTCCGGCGTATAACGCACAGACAAGATGTTCCAACAGAAAATAACGAATAGAATAACAACAGAAATCACCAAGTATAGGGTAGACCGCGTATACAGGTTATTCCAACAGAATAATAAAGAATGGAATAACAGAAGTTCTCTTCATGAATATGAAAAAAAATAATACCCATTACTGTAAAAGAAAACTAGATATAGGAATAGTGAAGTAGGAGAATACTTTTCTTCTTTCTCTCTATAGTTTCTCTCTCTAGAGTTTCAGTGAATTCGTAAGAAATAATGAAGGAATGAGCTTCTATTTATAGAAGAATGGACTGCATAGTAACTAATTCATGAACAATCCAAATTGATTTACTTTTAATCGGATGGCTCATATTTAAAGCAAAATTTTTTAAATAAAATATAAAATTATATATATATATATATATTAGAATGGATCCTGTCCGGGAGTCCGGACAGGTCCTAAAATGCGGACCAATTTTTTTTTTCTTTTTTTTGCTTTTTTTTTTGGAAACAACTAAAAAAAAAATTTATGGAACTGAAATTTTTCCATAATACAGTGTTTTGGGTGTGTTTTTAATACCTATACCAACCAATGTATGTACAGTCTGCCCAGACTGTACAGAAATATTTTGGTATAGGCATCCAAATCACGCCCAAAACACTGTATTATGGAAAAATTTCAGTTCCATAAATTTATTTTTATTTTTTTTAGTTGTTTCAAAAAAAAAAAAGTTCCGGATTTTGTTAAAATTCGGGAGTCCGGACCTGATCCGGACTCATATATATATATATATATATATATATAATATTAGTCACGGGTTATGAACCCCGTGAACTTTGCCTGCCAAACCTTTAAATTATTACATATATATAACTATAATAATAATAATGATTGAACTCCCACCTTGCCAACTTGCAAACCAATAATACATAATAATTAAAACAATCTTACTCTCTCACAATTCAACATCCCAACCAATTTCCATTCAAAAATTCAAATGTGGGCCCCACCATTATATATATATATATATAACAAAATTATATAATACATATAATCAAAACATCACCATTACCAAATTTAGACACCACCCGTAACTTCATTTCTCCCACCAAAGACTTTGTTACACACGTGGGCCCCACCCCTTAAAATAATTTTCTACCGATTATTTTGAAAAATGGATAAATGGGGGTCCATAAAATAAGCAAAACTTCATAAAAATCACCTTAATAATTTTAACAACACTTATCATCATTATTATAATTCACAATATTAATCGACCAGGTCGTTCCCAGGAAAGAGGGGGCTTTCCAATAAGGATTTCTCCCTATTGGCTCGTAATTAGGTGACCAAACCTCTCTTTGGCAGAACTTCTAGACATCGTTAATATTTCA
This sequence comes from Panax japonicus, assembly GCA_020205505.1. Lineage (NCBI taxonomy): Eukaryota > Viridiplantae > Streptophyta > Magnoliopsida > Apiales > Araliaceae > Panax > Panax japonicus. The sequence continues at coordinate 6,790,561 of CM035110.1, read as the reverse complement.
AATAATAATATTAATAACTCTGTCGTCCCAATTATTGATTTAATAATATATAAAATATCGACAATAATTGAATCAAATAACATGAGATACTATGCAACAATTACTGAAGCAATAATTGAACAAAACTGAGTGACTTCTCACGTAAGCATCAATAATCAATACCGTGTGCTACTATGCAACCATGCGTATTCTTGTAATTTTACTACCGAGTAGTTCAACAGTATTAACTGTAAAACTTCCGCCGTTATTTTCATAAAAATATTTTTGTCTTTTTCTCAATCTGACAATAATTATATTGTGGGGTCCACCAATGATTGCACCGTTGTATGAATATTTCTGCTAAAACGAATATTCCCCGACCAATAAAATATTATAAAAGAACTTGCGTACTTTGACAAAATTATAAATACTACCCACAACTATAACATTATATCAAATTCATTCTATAATATTCAAAACTGATATTTATAGAAAAATAATCTTTATTAAAAAGTTGGGGTCTTACATTAACGATGTCTAGAAGTTCTGTCAATGAGAGGTTTGGTCACCTAATTGCGCTCCAATAGGGAGAAATCCTTATTGGAAAGTCCCCTCTTTCCTGGGAACGACCTGGTCGATTAATAGTGATAATAATCATAATGATGATGAAGTTTTGTTTTATTAGTATTATTAATATAAAACAGAAAAACTTTTTATATAAAACAAAATACTTTTATAAAGTTATTCGTTTAATTAGGCTAATAGTAAAATCTTTTTATATAAAACAGAATACTTTTATAAAGTTATTCGTTTTATTAGACAATAATTAGAATATATTATATATTTTATTATGCATAGTAGTTTGCATAGTGCCTGCATAGTATTTACATAGTAAAATCTTTTTAAAAGTTATTTGTTTTATTATATTATAAATAGAATATATTAAATTTTATTGTAAACCAATCTAAACCGTCCATTTAAAGTAAATCGATCCTGGACCGTTCATGGATTTGTTACTATTCAGTCCATTCTTCTATAAATAGAAGTTCATTCCTTCATTATTTCTTACGAATTCGCTTAAAACTCTAGAGAGAGAAACTGTAGAGAGAATTATTCTTCTATCTTGAGCGTATTTTTTTAGCGTTTAAGAAAGCTTTGAGCGTAGTGCAAATTTCTTCAAGTATATCCCCGTCCTACCGTCGGAGTACTCTTCTTTATAAGGTAAGGGGTATTATTTTTTTCATATTCATGAAGAAAACTTCTGTTATTTCATTCTTTATTATTCTGTTGGAATAACCTGTATACACGGTCTACCTATACTTGGTGAAATTCTTCTATTATTCCATTATTTATTATTCTGCTGGAATAACCTGTCTATGCAAAGTACCGCATACATGGTTAAATCCTGTTGTTATTCCATTCTTTATTATTCTGTTGAATATCATGTCTGTGCGTTTTACGCCAGACCTGGTTATGTCTTTATTATTCTGTTGGAATATCTTGTCTATGCGTTTTTCGCCGGACCTGGTTTCGTCTTTATTATTCTGTTGGAATATCCTATCTGTGCGTTTTACGCCGGACCTGGTTCAGTTATTTATTATTCGATTAGAATAATATGTCTATGCGAAGTACCGTATGCATGGTGATTTCTGTTGTTATTCTATTCTTTATTATTCTGTTGGAATATCCTGTCGGTGTGTATTATGCATGACCTGGTTCCGTTATTTATTATTCTATTGGAATAACCTGTCCATGCGAAGTATCGGATGCATGGTGATTTCTTTTGTTATTCCATTCTTTATTATACTCAGTTGGTTAAAGTTTTGACTTTTATACTCCATGAAATTAGTAGAATATCCTTGATATTTGCGCTTCATCCAGTATTTTTTTATGAAAATATTCTTCTGAGTATTCTTGAATTTTACTCTACAAAGAAGTATCATGTTGTCAATTTGGACGTTATTAGTTCCTGAATAAATTAATTCTTGAACTTATTTTATTGAATTCTTATATTATTGTCATCATCCTCATATTTATATTTTGTTGAAAGTCATCTGTGGCCTGTAGTGCATAGATGGACTTGGTATGATTATGACCAGGGATTATTCGGTATAATTATGACCGTAATGTTACAAATGATGTGGTAAAAGTCCTCATTGGCCCATAGTGCATTGATGGACAGTTGTTGGCATGACCATGACCATTGATGAATACACGAATATCCTTGGCCCGTAGTGCATGGATAATTTGTGGTTGTGATACTTATGAATATCCTTTGCTATAGTGAAGGGATGAGGTGGATTATTTATTAAGCTGAGTCCCAGCGATAAAAGTGATGAAAAACTTTTTAAATCATAAAAGATAGTAGATTTTATTCTCTACTTGACTCTTTTAATGGATTGCATTTTTCGCTGCAGTTAAACTTGATGTCTATTGTATTTTATCAGTTTAACACTGTTGAAAACTATTGATAATTTATTCTGCATGATCTTAGTCATAATATTTCTTACTGGGCTAGTTGAGCTCACCCTTTTTTTCACTGTTCTCTTCAGGAAATAAGAACGTAGCCGGGACTAGTTGGGAAACTGAGTGACGGTCCAGATGATAGTATTAGTAGTCCTCATTATTCTGTTAAATAGTGTGACAATAAATGTAATGAGGACTTATTCTGAGAGTAGATATTGTCTAGAAGACAATATTTGTATAAAAATTCACAGCTCTCTTGTTGTATATTTAAGATTGTATTTGTATTATGTACCATGTATTTGGCAACTCAGAATAGGTGATGTATACCTATTTTGAGGGATTCACAATATTTGTTTCAACTATTCTCATTTTAATATAATATAACCAGAAGAGAAAATATACAGCTTTTCTAATATGAGCTTCTGGTCCGATACTATTGAAGTAATATAAAAAAATTATTCTCTGCCTTCAATATTGGTTTCAATATGATAACCATTATAACATATATCCTTAAAACTGAGTAAATTTCTACTTGCCCTAGAAGAATATAAAAAATTATTAAGGAAACCATAGATATCAAAATTAGTTATATCCACTCCATTTGAAAAGTCAAAATAATTCATGGGATCTTCAGGATCATTATGAACTAATAAAGTTTATTTCAATTCTATTTTCTTTTCTTTTATGGATTCTTGGTACAAATCTATATACTAAATGTTTAGGAGTACGACAGGTACATTCATTTTCTATATTGATTGTTCCTTTCACGTCTAGTACCACAACCACAATCATAATTTTCTCTATGATTATCAAATGAGATTCCATTCACTTCAGGGAATGTAATAGAATCGGTCGAGCGAGATTGTTGATTTTTTAGCAAAAACTAATTATTTTGTACAGCTACTATAAGACATAATTTCACCTCTGGAAACATAGTTTCCTTTATCGCTTTAGGAAATATTTTGTAAACTTACGCTCTCAATATTGCTACTGCAGGAGCATATTCGAGGCATGAAATATAATAAATATTTTCTCTAACATGTCTTCATCAGTGTTTTCACTCAACACTTTTAAAATCTTGCAACTTCAGGTGCAACCAATTATAATGAGCTTTTCAAACCTTTCCTTTAAATCATTTCATAAGACAAGTGAGTCTTTTACTGTAATGTACTCAACTTTTAAATTTTCATGGAGATGATAGCGAATAAAAATTATTAATTTTTCATGATCCTGCAGGGATGCATGATTGTCAACTATATTTGTATTTCCAATGTTCTTTGCCTTTAGATGAATCTCATCATTAAGAGTACATGACAAATAATTCTTGCTCGATATAAATCAAGAGCAACAAATTCAAATTTATAAAATATAAATATTAAATAACTAAACATATTCCCCATCAAATTAAATAATTATATATGTTCAGTTTTAATTGTAATGAAACAATTTATAGAAATGCAATTAAATACGAAACTAAATTTGTCCACTAAAAATAACAAACCAATACTACTAAGCATATTTGTCATTGTAACTTCATACAAAAATTTATCAAAAGATCATTAGAAATATATCAAAAATGCAACTATGCATGCCAAAAAGAAAATATATCAAAAATCATTAGAAATATATCAAATATGCTACCATGTATGCCAAAAAGAAATATATCAAAAATTATTAAAAATATATCAATATTTTTTTTAAGGATTGTTTTAGTACGGAAAGTAGAAAATACCCTTTTTGAAGATTATATCTTCTAGTTGTTGTCTGCTGAGATATGAAAATATCTAAAAATGTAATCATCATGTATTTTATTGGGTCCCTTTTGATTTATTTAGATTGGAAGGAATGTAAAATTATAATACACTTTTATAAAAATAAACACTGCACAATAATTGAGGTTAGATATTACATCGTATAACAATAAAATAATTTGAGGATGGTGTGATGATGACTTACATATGAGTATGACAGTCATTAGCATGCTTAAACCAAGAACAAAAAATTCTAATAATAGGGTATGAATGGAATAACATGCACTATATTATACTAAAAAAATTTGCGTATCCATATATATATATATAATAGGTAAATATACCTTCTCCTTCAAATCAAATATGAATATCTTCAAGACGAATATGAGAAGCAATTCGTGCTGATAACGTGTTATAAAAGATTACTAAAAATTAAGAACAAAATGATTAGAGAAAAGAGGCATGTCTCGTAACATTTTGTATATATCCACCATTCTCTTTTACAATGCTCTTATTTATAGATATATGGACTTGGAAGTTTCAAAACTCAAAAGTCATGAGTTTAAAACTTAATGAACATTAGAATTACTTAATGAACTTAGGAGTTCTAAAATATCAAATATCATTACAATTAAATATAAATCTAGACATCCATAAATATATGTTATAATTTTATAACAAATATACTTGTAATCAATGTATTACTATACTTCAACGTTTTTGTAGTTGTAATTATTATTTTTATGAGAATAAAAACTTGTTTTGAAAATACATCTATATTTACTATTAAAAAATTTATTATTTATTTTTCTTAAAATAACTTTTTAATTAGGTGTTTCATCATAACCGTCTCATTTACTATTAAAAAGTTTATCATTTATTGTTCTTGAAATTAAAACAATAGCATACAAATAAATTAATACCATGATAAAGAGAACTGTTTTACTGATAATGAATATTATAATATATTTAATAAAAAAATATATTAATAAGGTATAAATTAAGATTTGAAGTGATATAAAATAAAAAAATAAAAAAATGTAGTGATAAAGTCTCATTTTTATATTCTATAAAAGAAAAATGACTATTTTTTATAAGAAAGGAGGAATAGAGTCATATTTTTACTTTCTAAAAGTAATTTAAAATTTTAAAAATAAATTTAATTTTGATTAATTTATTCAAAATTACATCAACTTATAATAAAAATTTATTTTCAAAACTTACTTGAACCACGTCAATATTAATTTTTAAATTTTATTAAATTGACTAAAAACGTCAAAATAAAATTTGCTTTTCAATAGAGTGTAATTTAGGAAGAAAAATATATGCTTATAACTTGAAATAAGAAAAACAATAACAAATTAGTAGAAAACTGTACAGATACAACTAGTTGTTAGACATGTCGTTGCAATAAATTTATGTTGAATTATTACGAAATATATATTAATATATGAGATCAAATAAATATATAAGAGAATCTCATTTATTACATATTTTTTAAAAATAATTATTACTAATATTTATTCATATAACTGACAATTAAAAAATCGATAAAAATATTTGTAATATATATATATAACAAAATACAATTAATTTTAAATTTTTCGCTCACCCTAATAAAGGATCAGAACCGTCCAAAATTTGGGATAAATCTCACCATCCATTATATCTTCTTTAACTTTAAAGAATAAAAAATTGCTCTCTCTCACTCTCAGATCTTCCTCCGTTCTTCCTCTTCTTTAATTCATTCTCTGATTTCTCTACAATCTCTCTTCTTCTTTATAGGTAGTGTCGGAGCCACGGATAGTAAAACTAATATATATATATAGGGGTTCCATCCACAGCAACCGGTTGTTGAGAACAACCCATTTTTGGTCAGCCGTAACAGCTTGTACCGGCTTATAAAAAAAATTGCATAAGGGCCGGTACAAGCTGTTACGGCTGGCCAAAAATGAGTTGCTCCTAACAACCGATTGCTGTAGATGGAATCCCATATATATATATATATATATATATATATATATATATATATATATATATATATACAGAAAGGATCAAGAGCATAATTCTTAAATAGCATAATGCCTTAAGTAGCATAATTTTATTAGATATATGTATGGACGGTGAGATTTATCTCAAACTTTGGATGAACAATATGATTTATTGAATGAGCGGGAAATTCAAAATCATTTATATTTTATTAGATAGATTTATTAAATATATGTATGGACGGTGGAATTTATACTAAACTTTGGACGGTCAAGATGATTTATTGAGTGAGCGAGTAATTTAAAATCATTTGTATTTTATTAAATAGATATAAAGAATCATTTTTAGGAGATGCTCTTTCTTTTTCAGTTTTTATATATTTTCATCTTTTTCGTGTACGAGTCGTCGGAATGTAAAGTGGGCCCAAGTGACGCTTTAGCTGCTGTGTTTGGGGTGGGATCCATGTCATCTTCCATTATATATTAGTAGTATATTTAAAATTTAAATTTTTTTTAAAAAAGAAAGAAATAAAAGCAGTCATTTGAGGGGGGTCGGTGCTTTCCGTGTACGACTTAAGTGTACGGCATTATACGGAAATAGTCCAGCTTCGGTGGGTCCACATTCCATAAATACTCGCGGAGTTCCCACAAGCCGACCTTATTCCGTACTTGACCGTAAGCTGCCCTGCCGAGTAGTAATCACCGCCGGCACGCTGCATTCTGGTTTTCTTGTACGAAAGGAGCAGCCAGCAGGACAAATGTATTTTTTAAATTCATAGAAAAAGAGATAGTCCATTACGTTTAATTTTCTAGTATTTTATTTTGTGGTTGCTGGCTGGTTCACAACTCCACATAATGGCCCATAACCCGTCATAAACCACCCAGCCATTTTAATGGTCCGGTCCGGTCCAGTCCTGTCCTGTCCTGTGGAGCTTTGCTTTGCATTTCACGCGGTCCATAACTACTGGTATGGTTCCCATAATATTTAAAAATAATGTTACATACACAAATTATTTTATAAATTTTTGATGTAATATATTCCGTCTCATTTCAGTTTTTTATGTGGGATCGAAAATTACATTGAAGTAATTTATTAATAAAGTGCTGACACACAGATAAAACTCTTACCCTATATGTGTCAACATTCTATTGACCAATTGATCAACTTATTAAAAAATAAATTTTATACTAACCGAATAGGTCTCGATCACTAGTTATCGGTGGGCACTTGCTTTTGAGATTAAAAATATATATAGAGACGTGGTAGGGTGACCAGAGACTACACAAACATAAATTGATTAAAAGACAGAAGGGGAGTAGTACGGTAGTTATTGTTTAATTGGTGGCATCAAACGTTTGGGATCCACGCGGGAAGAAGAAGCGTGAGGGGAATTTGAAGAGAGTAAGTATAAAGCTGAAAACGGAAGCGGACAAAGGCGTTAAAGGGACATCCATCACGGAAGGTGTACTGTAACGGACTACGGAAAAACAAAAGAAATAGGAATAGAATAGAAAGTTGAAGAAAGAGTGAGTGAGTGACTCAACCGGCAATCACGCTTCCAACGTTTTCTTCACCTTCTCCCTCTCTTCTCTCTTACATTTATAACCCTTTTTTTTAGAATTTATTTGAATTAGATGGAAAATAATATATTATGAATATTTATGTTAATTTTTTAATTAAAAAAATGTATATAAACAGCTGTGTAGTACACATTCGCTTATAACAACAGTTTTTATGGTCTATGACGACCGCTGAACTGTCACCATAGATACTCTGATTTATGATGACAGTTAAACTGTCGCTATAGCCTAAAAAAATCGTTGTCATAGCACGATTGTGTATTACACAGCTGTATATATACATATAGACTTTTTTTTAATTATTAAATAAGTATTAGTGATATTTTTTGAAAAGATGTATAATAAGTGAGATCATTTTATAATTCTATCAAAATTCATGTATTAATATATTTCGCAATTATAATTATAATTTAGTACAAATTTGATGTGGATAATATGTAGCTGGATTTTAATTTGATTTTAAAGATATATTTCATCATAGGGCGTACGAAAAAACATTCTGAATAAATGGCTAGGTAGAAATAAGAAAAACTTACGGGAAACTTATCTTTTTTTCTTATAGCGTTTTGATTAGTTTTGAAATTTGAAGATTTCTTACAAGGATATATTATCCTTTTAATAATTAGAGTTAAAAATTTTGCGTACAATATATATACGCGTCACTATCACCTTGTAATATATATATATAGGGTCTCCATCCACAACAACCGATTGTTGGGGAGCAACCCCTTTTGGCCAGTCGGTACAGCTTGTTACGGCTTATAAAATAAAATTCTAAGGCCGGTACAAGCTGTACCGGCTGGCCAAAAAGACGGACTTTTTTTTTGCTTTTTTTTGCTTTTTTTTTTAAAAGCAACTAAAATTTTTTTAATATTTTATGGAACTGAAATTTTTCCATAATATAATGTTTTGGGCGTGATTTGGATACCTATACCAAAAAATATATGTACAGTCTGCACAGACTGTACCGACATGTTTTGTTATACGTATCCAAATCACACCCAAAACACTGTATTATGTAAAAATTCAAGTTCCATAATTTTTTTTTATTTTTTTTAATTATTTTAAAAAAAAGCAAAAAAAAGTCCGAATTTTATTAAAATGCGGGAGTCTGGACCTGATCCGGACTCTCTCTCTATATATATAGGGGTTTCATTTACAACAATCAATAATCGGTTGATGTGGAGTATCTCTATTTTAACCTGTTACATTTTTTTTTACTCCAGCTAAAATTTTAACATGCCAAAATATATATATATATATATATATATATATATATATATATATATATATATGTTTTTTAGAGGGAGATAAGTCGTTCATTGCATGTTTATCTGTTAAGATGATATCATACTAAATATATTAGCAGCCGTCCAAATTCCAACTTAATTAGTGTGAACGCTTTATTAATAAAGAATTTTATTTTTTAAAATAAGTTTACATGAATAGTGATATTCATGGGAATTATTAAAAAATTAATTTGACATATTTACGTTGTTTTATTATATGTATTCAAATCATATTTAAAATACTATATTATGGAAAAAAAAATTCAGTTTCATAAAATATTATTTTTTTAAATAATATAAAATATTTTTATAAAAATAACAAATAAAGAATTATAAAAATATTTGTTATTTTATAATAGGATATAAAATAGGATATTTTATAATTCTTTATATAAAATAGCATATATTTGCTCATCCAAAAATTATATCCTATTTTATATGGCAGTAGCATATATTTGTTATTTTATATCATTTATTTGTTATTTTATAATAGGATATAAAATAGGTTATAAAATATTTGCAATTTTTATATAAAGAATTTTAAAAATATTTGCTATAATTCTTTATATAAAAATAGCAAATATTTTATATCCTACTGTTATTATAAAATAGCAAATATTTGCAAGCCAACTGACAAAATAGCAATATTTGCAAGGATATAAATTCCAAGCCGAAAGAGTTTGTCCCGGTTTTTTTTTTATTAACAGCCGTAAGAGTTTGTAGCGGCCGGGAGTATTTTATATTTTTTTAAGTTTACGCAATGTGCTGAGTCATGACTATTAATGAAGAAATGCTTAAAAATAAAAATAAAAAAGGCACAGCCGGTACAAGCTGTGTCGGTCGAGCATTATTTAATATTAAAAATTCATTTTATTTCAACAAACTGACAATATGTTGACTATGTGGGGTCCTCATATTAAAATAAAAGTCGGTACAAATTGTGCCGGCTTGGTATATTTATGTTTCATCTCAACCTTCTAATAAGTTTATCAACGGTCCAAAAAGGGGTTGTCGCACAGTTCTTATGGCAACCGGCTGCTATGGAAGGGTTCTCATATATATATATATATATATATATATATATATATATATATATATATACACGGTAAGGATCAAGAGCATTCTTCTTAAATAGCATTCCGCCTTAAAGGCATGATATATTTATTAATATAATTAACAGTAAAAAAATCTATACGTAAATGTTGTATATGCTCGTTTGAAATCAGATATTAACTCAAAAAGTTAATTTATTAGGTTTATGATCCATAAAAATATATATGTCATTATTTTTTTTATATTTTGATGTGAAACTTTACTATATATTATCACGCGATAACTCAACAAATACAAACATAAAACTAATCTCATCAAACGCAATAATAAGCAGTTAACTAAAACCGAACTAGGAACAATGGTATTCCACAGCCAAACAGGCTTAATCTCACATGACCGGTGATATTCTCGTGAATTAAAAGAATGTCTTATCTCCCAAAAAAACCGAAAAAAAGGAACAAATGTTTTTAATTTTTAATTTTCAGTTAAATAATAAATGAGTGTATAAGAGTAAATTATACAGAAACAATAATTGTACCTGCCAAGTACGCTTACCTGTACCTCTCCGATGCCCGTTTTCTCTCTCTCCCCCTATATAATATTTATATCCCCCTTCACTCCTTCCACAATCTCCCTCTCTCTCCTCCAATACTCCCATTCTCTCTCTAAAACTCTCTTCTCTCTCCAAAAATTCTCTCATGAAGAAGTTGATTCGCCGACTCTCGCGCGTTGCGGATTCCTCGACGTACTCGCTTCTCCAATCGGAATCGCGCTCGTCTGCTCGGCCTCGCCGGTGCGACTCCTTCCGCACGCTAAAGCTCCGCAGATCCGGCGCCGTGCCTGAGGGACACCTGCCGGTGTACGTCGGCGAGGAAATGGAACGGTTCATCGTGAGCGCCGAGCTGCTGAACCACCCGATCTTCATACAGCTGCTCAATAAATCTGCTCAGGAGTACGGGTACGAGCAAAAAGGCGTCCTTCGTATTCCGTGCCATGTGCTCGAATTCGAACGAGTCCTTGAAGCTTTACGAGTCGGAGAGATTTCGCCTGACGTTCAAGATCTCCTCGACTCATTTTCCGATGAATTTCTCTAGGTTCGCCGGAATGATACTCCTTTTTTTTCTTTTTTCTTTTTTTCTCACTTTTGGACAGTGAGGTTAATTAGGGAGCAGACAGAGAAGATCCTCGTGAAAATAGCTCGATCTTTGTTTTGTATATATACTCTGTTACAGTCGATGTTTCAGGAGTAAAATTAGGCTTTCGATGAAGGTGTTTTTGCTATGGTGTAGAGAGAGAAGTGATAAATACTCTCCTCACTGATAACAGCAATGGAGATTAGTTCTGGAATTTTTTTGCCCTACTTAATTACATTGTCTTCTTATTTTCCTTGTTTGGCTAACAACTAATGAAGAAATGGAAAAGGAAATGAAAACTACTAATTTCATGCTGTATATTCTTTTTTTTTCCTTATACTTTACGTTGAGCAAAGTGCATTTTATTTTTTTGGTCTTTATAGAATGTCTATTCTCGCCGGAGGAATAATAGCCTGAGATTTTTTGAAGGACTTGACTAGAGTGGACATGAAGTTTGTGGAAAATTACGGAAATAGTACTTGAATCAGTTTTACGTACTTTCAAGATCGTACAACTCACATGTAATGGAGATTTGATTTTAGATAGTAAAAAAACAATTTATTTAGACGGTATATATTAAAAAAATAATTTGTATAACTTGTATCCTTAATAAAAAAAATGGACTTAAATATATATATATATATATATATATATATATATACTCTCTCCGTTCTTTAATATAGGTCGTTTTAGGGTTGTGCACAAGTATTAAGGTAATGATTGTATAATATTAATTATAATATCAATTATCTATATTACTCTTGTATTGAAATAAAAATACTTAAATTAAGTAACCGAGGTGAGGGAGTATCATTTATAAGTGTACTAGCGGGTCCCGTGTCTCCGGTACTGTATGGACAATATGATTTATCTCAAACTTTGAACGACCAAAATAATTTATTGAGTGAGCGGAAAATTTAAAGTCATTTGTATTTTATTAAATTATTATTAGATTATTAGATAGATAGATGTATTTTATTAGATAGATGTATGAACGGTGAGATTTATCTCAAACTTTGGACGGCCCAAATGATTTATTGAGTGAGCGAGAAATTCAAAGTCATTTGTATTTTATTAGATAGATTATTAGATTATTAGATAGATAGATGTATTTTATTAGATAGATGTATGAACGGTGAGATTTATCTCAAACTTTGGACGGCCCAGATAATTTATTGAGTGAGCGGAAAATTCAAAATTATTTGTATTTTATTAGATAGACTAGCTGGGTCCAGTGCCTCCGGCACTGTATGGACAATATGATTTATCTCAAACTTTGAACGACCAAAATAATTTATTGATTGAGCGGGAAATTTAAAGTCATTTGTATTTTATTAAATTATTATTAGATTATTAGATAGATAGATGTATTTTATTAGATAGATGTATGAACGGTGAGATTTATCTCAAACTTTGGACGGCCCAGATGATTTATTAAGTGAGCGGGAAATTCAAAATTATTTGTATTTTATTAGATAGATTATTAAATTATTATTAGATTATTAGATAGATAGATGTATTTTATTAGATAGATGTATGAACGGTGAGATTTATCTCAAACTTTGGACGGCCCAGATGATTTATTAAGTGAGCGGGAAATTCAAAATTATTTGTATTTTATTAGATAGATATATAGAATATAGATATAGATAGATAGAATTAGATAGATTGTATTTTATTAGATAGATGGATGGTGAGATTTATCCCAAACTTTGAACGACCCAGATGATTTATTGAATGAGCGGAAAATTCAAAATCATTTGTGTTTTATTAGATAGACTAGCTGGGTCCCGTGCCTCCGGCACTGTATGGACAATATAATTTATCTCAAATTTTGAACTACCAAAATAATTTATTGAGTGAGCGAGAAATTTAAAGTCATTTGTATTTTATTAAATTATTATTAGATTATTAGATAGATAGATATATTTTATTAGATAGATGTATGAACGGTAGAATTTATCTCAAACTTTGGACGGCCCAGATAATCTATTTAGTGAGCGAAAAATTCAAAATCTTTTGTATTTTATTAGATAGATTTATAAGTATATGGAATTCAAATCCTTGTAACCGATGACCGGTAGGAAAGGAAACTGTGGGGGTTATCTTGAGAAGTGTGTTTTTTGTCTAGACATTTTCTGTAATTTCCGTGATTTCCGGTGGCTCTTTTGTGGCTTTCAATATGGGTTTAGAATACTATTTTAACTAATAGCCTTGAAATGAAGGGTATATTTGTGAATTGACATAGAACAAGAAGGGTAGTTTCGTCACATGAGCTGCATGATCGACATGTTATATATGGAGAATCTATCTAATAAAATATAAATGATTTTGAATTTTCCGCTCATTCAATAAATCATCTGGGCCGACCAAAGTTTATGATAAATATCACCATCCATCTATCTAATAAAATACAATCTATCTAATTCTATCTATCTATATCTATATTCTATATATCTAATTATATCTAATAAATTATCTAATAAAATACAAATAATTTTAAATTTTTCGCTCACTCAATAAATCATCTAGGACGTCCAAAGTTTGGGATAAATCCCACCATCTATCTAGCTAATAAAATATAAATGATTTTGAATTTCTCGCTCACTCAATAAATTATATGAGTCGTCCAAAATTTAAAATAAATCCCAACATTCATAGTGGCAGAGGCACGGGACTGTTGCTAGTATATATATATATATATATATATATATATATATATATATATATATATATATATATATATATATATATATATATATATGGGAGATGATCCATGGAAAACGTTAGATATTAACACTATTTCAACTAACGCTAATCTAGTCGTCCAATATTAGAGTTAATGGCTGAGATGAATGCCCAGCCGCTAGAGGGAGTAGCGGCCAGCAATAAATTAAAAAATCATCTCTGCTGGCCGCTAGAGGGAGTAGCGGCCAGTCAAAACGTCGACGTTTTGACTGGCCGCTACTCCCTCTAGCGGCCAGCAGAGATGATTTTTTAATTTGGCTCGACTGGCCGCTACTCCCTCTAGCGGCCAGTAGAAAGGATTTTTTAATTTGGCTCATGCTCCAGCCGCTAGAGGGAGTAGGGGCAACAATTTTTTTTGGCTTAATTACATTATCCTGATTATCCTCTCACATACTATTTATTAATCAATAAATAAAATAATAAAAAATTATAAGAATAACTATAAGGATAATCAATAATTATCTTTATACTTATTAAGATAATTACTGATTATCTTTATAATTATCCTTATAATTTTTTATTATTTTATTTTACTGATTAATAAGTAATATATATATGGATAATATTTTAATAAGTATAAAGATAATTATTGATTATCCATATAGTTATTCTTATAATTTTTTATTATTTTATTTATTGATTAATAAATAGTATGTGAGAGGATAATAGGATAATGTAATTAAGCCAAAAAAAATTGTTGCCCCTACTCCCTCTAGCGGCTGGAGCATGAGCCAAATTAAAAAATCCTTTCTACTGGCCGCTAGAGGGAGTAGCGGCCAGTCGAGCCAAATTAAAAAATCCTTTCTACTGGCCGCTAGAGGGAGTAGCGGCCAGTCAAAACGTCGACGTTTTGACTGGTCGCTACTCCCTCTAGCGGCCAGCAGAGATGATTTTTTAATTTATTGCTGGCCGCTACTCCCTCTAGCGGCTGGGCATTCATCTCAGCCATTAACTCTAATATTGGACGACTAGATTAGCGTTGGTTGAAATAGTGTTAATATCTAACGTTTTCCATGGATCATCTCCCTATATATATATATATATACGGTCCGGATCAAGAGCATACCCCTTATCCAACTCACCCGAGCTCACCCTCCTTTTAGCGACGGACCCGGCGACGGTTCGGTCATAAAACCGTCGTCTATACTTTTAGCGACGCTATATGTTGTCCGTCGCTAAAAGTATAGA
Organism: Panax japonicus; assembly: GCA_020205505.1. Taxonomy (NCBI): domain Eukaryota; kingdom Viridiplantae; phylum Streptophyta; class Magnoliopsida; order Apiales; family Araliaceae; genus Panax; species Panax japonicus. The sequence goes on along the minus strand of CM035110.1, from coordinate 6,775,385 downwards.
CGACGGTTGTATGACCGAACCATCGCCGGGTCCGTCGCTAAAGGAGGGTGAGCTCGGGTGAGTTAGATAAAGGGTAAGCTCTTGATCCTTGCTCTCTATATATATATATATATATATATATATATATATATATATATATATATATATATATAGTATTAAGGATATGCTCCATATTGATGGTGGGTGGAGCCGTTATAGTATCTTGAAAGGGGAGTGTGTGTTCCTGTTACGATGCGAGAAAAGTAAGGCGTGTTTGGATGGGTACTATATTTAATTTATATATCGAATAATTTTATATTAAATATAAATAATAATTAAGACAAAATTTTAAACTCTTTTATTTCAGATATTTATATTAATATAAATTTGTCGTTACAGCAGCAGCAGCTTCGTTTGAACTTTGGAGTCATTTTTTTGTAAATTATTAATATATTTGATTACACACAATTTTAATGTGTTAATTTATAAATAATTTATTTACCTATCAAAACAAGAAAAAAAAAGTTGAAATTATTAACTCAATTTTGTGGATACAACTAGTCAAAGTTGGCACATTTCACATACTCTTTTTGTTTGACTGATAGTGTAGTGTATATATCTACATGGCACAAGCTAGCTAGAATGTTCAAAGAAATATATTGGACGATATTCTATTTTTTTTTAAAGTTTTGATATTATTTTTACAATTAAAAATTGATAATTTTTACTATACTTATAGTGTTAGAATTTAAGAATAATAATACAATCACACAAATTATATAAAAAACGAAAAAACAATAAGAACCCATGATATACTCAGGTTCACCAATTTGGTTAGTCTTGTTTGTCTAATGTATTTATTAAATGTCTGACACGCCTTACAATGATTAACGGGGAGCGAGATTTCTGACTATCTTGTGGTAGCGGTTATTAGTCGGACCCGCAAAAGTATGAGTCAATCTCAACATTATGTATTTATAAATGTAAAACCCACTTATTATTCATGTAAAAACACTTTTATTTATAAAAATATTAAATTTTTATTTTAAATATTAAACGTTTCAAATAAGTCTCAAATGACATGACATTAAATTCAAACTCGCGCTATTTTTGATTCTCAACATACCAAATTACACCAATACAAACAATCCCTAAACATATTTGGCCGTCCAATATACATGAAACCCATCTTTAAAGTTATTATTATTTGGGAAATCCGAACAGTAATTTAAAATAACCAGACCAACAAATATTTACTGAGAGCCTGATTCCATGTGTAACTACTTATTTGAGAAATATATACCCATCTAATTACCGACATTTTAAAACATATATGTGAAGAACAATGTGATCAAAATATCTATGATCACTTCTTCCATTTTACAATATAGGATTAAGATTAATTTTTTATAATTAATTTATAATATTTAAGAATTTAATATTAATATGATAAATTAGTCTTAAATACAATTATTAAAATTGTAAACTATTTAATTATTACTACTAATTATAAAATTTGTTGTTTCCCAAACATAAGTGAGTGTTTATAAATAAAATTTGTTGATTTTATATCTTGAAGAAAAATAATATATTAATAAATTTATTAATTTAATATATTAATAAATTTGATAATTATAAGTCGCCATAAACCTATCGCTATATTGAAAGGGAGCTTTCCCACCTAAAACAATGTGGATTTGTTTGATGCCTTAAACTTGTGCCACCAAATGTGGATTAGGTATTAATTTATTTATACGTTTCATACAGAAACCATATTATATTATATAAGTTTCTTGGTTTATCTTTTTTTAATGTATATAAGTTGGTTGCATATGTCATGAAGCTAAATTTGTGTCACAATTACACATGGTTCTTGGTTAATGATTATGATTTCTGACCATACAATTATTATTATTTATTCATTTTAGTTTGAATTTTTTTTTTATATAATTAATTTAATTTGTATGTAAGCTTTCTAAACAATTTCTGTATGAAAACTAAAAAAAATCCAAATCAAATAATGAGTTGATTATTATTATTATTTATTCATTTTAGTTTGAAACTTTTTTTTATAATTAATTTAATTTGTGTGTAAGCTTTCTAAACAATTTATGTGTGAAAACTAAAAAAAATCCAAATCAAATAATGAGTTGATTATAGTATCAATCATTGATCTAGAAAACAGTTCAAAAATAATGTCATCCCTAGCTAATTATATTTTTTAAACAAAATTCTTAATATCCCACTAGTCTACATTCACATGCCATGAAGTCTACTGTTTAATATATTGGCTTAGAAGAATTCAAAATTTATTTGGTCAGAATCAAATTATTTCCAATTTTTTTGTTCTTCTAATCTTATGATCAGTCAACAAGTTGACATTCAAATTGAAATTGGACAAAATAGGAAACCCCACCTTATCATTTTACTATTCACAATCCAATATATATATATATAGGGCTATATGTATATACACAGCCGTGTATTATACAGTAGACCTATGACGACAGATTTTTTGGGCTATAACGACGGTAAACTGTCGCCATAGCCCAGAATAGCTATGACGACGGATGAAACTGTCGCTATAGCCCAAAAAACCGTCGTCATAGCCTACTGTATAATACACAGCTGCGTACATACATTTTTCTCATATATATATATATATATATATATATATATATATATATATATTCTTTTAGGTGTTTAAGCTAATTTTTTTAAAGACTAAAATACATTTTCTAACTTAAAGTTTATAAGGTTATAGAGGGTTGCACTCCAAAATTCTTTTCGTTGTTTTAACCGTTAAAAAACGAGAGTGCATTTTATTTAGTACAATAAACTTTGTGATGCATTTTTGACCAGTTTAAATTTCGGAGTGTAGTTTCTTAGACTGCACTTGGATATATATTTTAAATATTAATTACCCTACAAATTTTGGGGTTCAAGCTGTATTTTATTATTTTTTAAAATATAAAAAAAACAAGCAAACACTTGTTATTTTCATTTTGTTTATGTATTTTATTTTAAAAAAATATAATTTAAATATTTTTTTATATTTTAGAATGGAGCTTGTGCTTTCTTTAATGGAAATAAAGTCCATTGATTTGAATTTTTTGAATACAAGATAATGTTTAAATGCATGTGAGAGAGTTGGAGTATAGCTTAATTTTTTATGAAAATGTCAACTTTTGTACTAATAAATGAAAATATTATTGTTATTATTACATTCTAAAACTTTCAAAGATGCCTTATCATTGTTTGGAGGATTATTGATTTTGAGATTGAATCAGAATCATAATTGTAGTATATAATAATAATAATAATACTTATTCTGTCCATTCTCAAAAGATCAATGAGTAAAATACAACTTACACATATATTAAAAAAAATAGAATTAAAAAAATAGTGACCCTCTACAAGATTATATAAAATCATGAGTACTTATAAATTTTATTTATATTAATCGACTCCACTAAATGACATATTTATCCTTTACTTTATATATTTTATTTCATATTTTTATGTATTTTTAATCATCTTTTGAGTAAGAGAGTATATAATATGAGTTTGGGGAGTAGATTAAAGGGTATCATGTTGTTAATTGAACAAAAATTAGTGTGAGAATCGTCATTTTCTTTAGTCATGAATTAAATAAGTCAAAAATTTCGATCAAATGATACGACTCGATGCGATTTGCAAAAGCAGAAATTGACAATTGCCATTTGGATTTTTAATGCGAAAAAAAAATTAAATTAAAATGAGATTATTCTTAATTTTTACTTATTTTATATATGCACATAAGTCGCAATTATAATTCGACTGAAAAGTTTCGTAATATATAACATGACTCGTTGTTAAATTTACTAGTCTCACAAAATGCCTACTTAAAGAACGATTCTTATTTTTGAAATACGACTGTTTTTTAAAGTATTTGTGGTGCCAGTTAGTTATTGATAGAATATTTTTTTATTATCTATTATTTATTTGAAAAAATTATTATTTTATTTCTTTTTATTATGATTTTTTTATTATAATATATAATAATTACAATAGATTTCAGTCTTTCATATTTTATGATATTATTATAAATTTATAATATTGTTGTATTCATAAGATGGATCGAGTCGTTTATTAGTTTGAAATTTTATAATAAAATTTAATATTTTTATAAGTAAAAATATTAGTTCTACAAAATATTTTTTTATTTTAAAGTAGACTTTACTTACTTTTCATATAAATAAAAATTTGAAATTATCATATTTAGTCGTAGAAATATATAATAACCTTTTTTTCCTTAAGAGTAGTTATTTAGGGAAACGAAATGATTATGGGATCGTGTCAGTCTTGTGAATTGGTTCGGTTCTGCAGTTTGACTCGTATTTGGTTGACCCATTTTCATTTTCCCAAGCTTAGAAGTTTGAAGAACATTATTATATAAATATTGGCAGTCAGAATATTCAACCACGTGGAAAAGAAAAAATTAAAAGCTAATCTGAACTCAACTATTTAGTATTTGAATATATATATACATATAAATATTGACAGTCAGAATATTCAATCATATGGAGAAGAAAAAAATAAAATCTAAACCCAACTATTTGGTATTTGAATATATATATATATATACACACACATTTGTATAATCCAAAAAAAATATCGTCATAACACGACTGTGTATTTCACAACTGTGTATATATATATATACACACATAAATATTGGCAGTTAGAATATTCAACCATATGGAGAATAAAAAATTAGAAGTTAATCTGAACTCAACTATTTGGTATTTGAATATATATATATATATATATATATATATATATATATATACACACACACAGTTGTATAGTATGGCGATGATTGCGACAGTTAAACCATTGCCATCGATATTCTGAAGTATGGTGATGGTTGAACCGTTGTTATATATAGTCCAAAAAAATCGTCGTCATAACACGATTTTGTACTGCACAACTGTGTACATACATATAATCCAATATATATATATAGCTATATGTATATACACAGCTGTGTATTACACAGTAGAACTATGACAATAGATTTTTTGGATTATAGCGACGGTAAACTTTTGCCATAGTCCAGAATAGCTATGACGACGGGTGAAGCCGTCGCTATAGCCCAAAAAACCTTCGCCATAGCCTACTGTGTAATATACAACTTTGTACATATATTTTTTTCATATATATATACACACATAAATATTAGCTGTCAGAATATTCAACCATATGGAGAAGAAAAAATTAGAAGCTAATCTGAACTCAACTATTTGATATTTGAATATATATATATATATATATAATATATATATATATATATATATATATAGAGGCCGGATCAGGTCCGGACTTTCAGACCTGATCAAAATTCGGACCTTTTTTTTTTGAAACAACTAAAAAAAATTATAGAACTAAATTTTTTACATAATACAGTGTTTTTGGCGTGATTTGGATGCCTATACCAAAATATTTTTGTACAGTCTGGGCAGACTGTACATACATTGGTTGGTGTAGGTATTAAAAACACACTAAAAACACTGTATTATGAAAAAAAATTTAGTTCCATAATTTTTTTTAATTGTTCTACAAAAAAAAAAAAATTTGGTCCGAATTTTGATAAGGTCCGGACTCCCGTACCTGATCATTTTTCATATATATATATATATGAAATATATATATATATATATATATATATATAATTGTATAGTATGACGATGGTTTTTTTAGGTTATGGCGACGATTACGACAGTTGAACCGTCGCCATAGATATTCTGGTCTATGGTGACGGTTGAACCGTCGATATAGTTCAAAAAAATCATCGTCATAACACGATTGTGTATTGTACAACTATTCAATATATATATATATATATATATAAATATTAGTAGTCAAAATATTCAGCCATATGAAAAAGAAAAAATTAGAAGCTAATCTGAACTCAACTATTTGGTATTTGAATATATATATATATATATATATATATATATATATATGAATCCGGATCAGGTCCGGACTCTCGGATTTTAACAAAATTCGGACCTTTTTTTTTTTGCTTTTTTTTGAAACAACTAAAAAAAAAATTATGGAATTAGAATTTTTACATTATACAGTATTTTGGGCGTGATTTGGATGCCTATAACAAAATATGTCTGTACAGTCTGGGCAGACTGTACATACATTGGTTGGTGTAGGTATTAAAAATACACCCAAAACACTGTATTATTGAAAAATTTCAGTTCCATAATTTTTTTTTTTAGTTGTTCTACAAAAAAAAAAAAGTTTGGGTCCGGATTTTCTCCCGTCCGGGAGGTCCGGACCTGATCCATTTCATATATATATATATATATATATACAGTTGTATTGTAAGACCCCAACTTTTATGAATATAGATGAATTTTCTATAATTATCCTTTTTGAATATTATGGAATGAATTTGATATAATGTTATAGTTGTGGATAATATTTATAAATTTTGGAAAGTATGCAAGTTGTTATATAATATTCGATTGGTCGGGGAATATTCATTTTAACAGGAAATATTCGTACGATGACACAATCATTGGTGGACCCCACAACGGAATTATTGTCGGATTGAAAAAATGACAAAAATATTTTATTGAAAATAACGACGGAAGTTTTATCGTTAATACTGTTGAAACACCCGGTGTTAAAAGTACAGGGATACGCGTGGTTGCATATTAGCACACTGTATTGATTATTGATGCTTACGTGAGAAGTCACTCAATTTTGTTAAATTATTGCTTCAGTAATTGTTGCATAGTATTTCACGTTAATTGATTCAATTATTGTCTATATTTTATATATTATTAAATCAATAATTGAGATGACAGAGTTATTAATATTATTATTTACAATATTAACGATGTCTAGAAGTTCTGCCAAGGAGAGGTTTGGTCACCTAATTGCGCGCCAATAGGGAGAAATTCTTATTGGAAAGTCCCCTCTTTTCTGGGAACGACCTGGTCGATTAATATTGTGAATTATAATAATGATGATAAATGTTGTTAAAAATATTGAGGTGTTTTTATGAAGTATTTGTTGTAATTATTGGCGTATTATATGGACCCCCATTTACCCGTTTTTCAAAATAATCGGTAGAAGATTATTCAACATATAAATATATATATATATATATATATGTGTGTGTGTGTGTGTGTGTGTGTGTGTGTGAAAGTGACATGTGGGTGGAAAAGTGAAAGGTGAGTGTGTGCATGTGAACGTGTGTGTGTGTGAAGAAGAAAAAATGAAGATGATGGATGAATTATTATATTGGGATGTTATATATATATTCAGAAAAGTTGACTTTGGGGGAAGGGAGAATTTGAGATGATTCACAGGTGGGAGTTTTGTATAAAACATATGATATTATATATATATATATATTATATTCAATATTTTATTATTAAGTTGAAAAGAAGAAAAAAAGCGTGTGAAGTTTGTTCGCACGTGAATGATTTCGTCCGAATTTCTACTGTGCAGTCCGTGAAAAATTCAAATAGTATCCTTTTCATTCTCCTATAAATAGGATGCTAGTTAGAATTGAAATCACACTAGAAATTTCAGAGAATTCTTTTTTATAATCTTGAGCGTATTTCTTTAGAGTTTTAAGAAGCTTTGAGCGTAGTGCAAGTTTCTTCAAGAATATCCTCGCCCTACCAGTCGGAATACTCTTCTTTTATGGTAAGGGCTATTATATTTTTTTTATATTCATGAAGAGAACTTCTGTTATTCCATTCTTTATTATTTTGTTGGAATAACCTGTATACGCGGTCTAACCTATACTTGGTGAAATTCTTCTGTTATTCCATTCTTTATTATTCTGTTGGAATATCCTGTCTGTGCGTTTTACGCCGGACCTGATTCCGTCTTTATTATTCTGTTGGAATATCCTGTCTGTGCATTTTACGCCGGACCTGATTTCATCTTTATTATTCTATTGGAATATCCTGTCTATGCGAATTTTGCCTGACCTGGTTCCGTTATTTATTATTCTGTTGGAATAACCTGTCTATGCGAAGTACCGCATGCATGGTGATTTCTTTTGTTATTTCATTCTTTATTATACTCAGTTGGTTAAAGTTTTGACTTCTATACTCCATGAAATTTGTGGAATATTCTTGATATTTGCGCTTCATCCAGTATCTTTTCATAGAAATATTCTTCTGAGCATTCTTGAATTTTACTCTACAAAGAAGTATCATGTTAACAATTTGGACGTTATTAGTTCTTGAATAAATTAATTCTTGAACTTGTTTTATTGAATTCTTATATCATTGTCATCATCCTCATGTTTATATTTTATTGAAAGTCAGCTGTGGCCTGTAGTGCATAGATGAACTTGGTATGATTATGACCAGGGATTATTCGGTGTAATCATGACCGTAATGTTACAAATGATGTGGTAAAAGTCCTCATTGGCCCGTAGTGCATTGATGGACAGTTGTTGGCATGATCATGACCATTGATGAATACACGAATATCCTGTCTGTGCGTTTTACGCCGGACCTGATTCCGTCTTTATTATTCTGTTGGAATATCCTGTCTGTGCATTTTACGCCGGACCTGATTTCATCTTTATTATTCTATTGGAATATCCTGTCTATGCGAATTTTGCCTGACCTGGTTCCGTTATTTATTATTCTGTTGGAATAACCTGTCTATGCGAAGTACCGCATGCATGGTGATTTCTTTTGTTATTTCATTCTTTATTATACTCAGTTGGTTAAAGTTTTGACTTCTATACTCCATGAAATTAGTGGAATATCCATGATATTTGCGCTTCAACCAGTATCTTTTCATGGAAATATTCTTCTGAGCATTCTTGAATTTTACTTTACAAAGAAGTGTCATGTTGACAATTTGGACGTTATTAGTTCCTGAATAAATTAATTCTTGTACTTATTTTATTGAATTCTTATATCATTGTCATCATCCACATATTTATATTTTGTTGAAAGTCATATGTGGCCTGTAGTGCATAGATGGACTTGGTATGATTATGACCAGGGATTATTCGGTGTAATCATGACCGTAATGTTACAAATGATGTGGTAAAAGTCCTCATTGGCCCGTAGTGCATTGATGGACAGTTGTTGGCATGATCATGACCATTGATGAATACACGAATATCATTGGCCCGTAGTGCATGAATCATTTGTGGTTGTGATACTAATGAATATCCTTGGCCGTAGTGCAGGGATGATGTGGATTATTTATTAAGCTGAGTCCGAGCGATAAAAGTGATAAAAAAATCTTTTTAAATCATAAAAGATAGTATATTTTATTCTCTACTTGACTCTTTAAATGGATTGCATGTTCCGCTGCAGTTAAACTTGATCTCTATTGTATTTTATCAGTTTAACACTGTTGAAGACTAATGATAATTTATTCTGCATTATCTTAGTCATAATATTTCTTACTGTGCTAGTTGAGATCACTTTTTCTTTCACTGTTCTCTTCAGAAAATGAGAACGTAGCCGGGACAAACTCTCAGAAAATAGAGATGAAAAGGGTTGTGGGATTCTCTATTGTAAAACTATCAGAAATTGACAAACTCTCTCTGCACATGCACATTCACACACACAAACACATGGATATGCATCAAAGGAAAGATCTACAGAGCATCTAAATTTACCTCTTTTGCAAAGCATTTATTTCTCCTTATATTAGTTTGCCCTTGCTCAGTTCTGTTTACACTTTATAGTAGTCTGTTCTTCGCAATAACAATACTTCGTGTTTTAAAAACAAATTTTAGGAACAAACCCATGGGCAACACACACAGAGATCTATACTTCTATACTTCGCAATAACAATAATTTGGATTTTTCGTTCTAGGGCTTACCGATTCGAAGTGGGGATTCTTCGTTCGAAATGGAGATTCAAAGCGGAGAGATGAAGATTCGAGCTGGAGATTCTTCCTTTTTTAGGGCTTTGTTTTATGAAGATTTGGGGAAGAAGTCTGCCGAGTGTCGAGCCTTACAAATTGGATTGAATAGAGTGAGGAGAGAGAATGTTAAAATAAAAAACATGGAAGATTATATATAGTTCTGTTATTTAGTAGTTCTGCTCCTGATCTTTTCTATATATATATATATATATATATATATATATATATATATATATACGGTCCGGATTTTAAACTCATTTTTTATCCAACTCATCCGAGCTCACCCCTCTTTAGCGACGGACCGTATATGCAACCGTCGTCTATGCTTTTAGCGACGGACAACATATAACATCGCTAAAAGTATAGACGACGGTTGTATGACCGAACCGTCGCCGGGTCCGTCGCTAAAGGGAGGTGAGCTCGGGTGAGTTGGATAAGGGGTGAGCTTAAGATCCGGACTATATATATAAAATTAGAGCCCCTCTGATCGGGAGTCCAGAGTAATCGACTCTTCCGTCCGTGCTAGGAACAGGTGTGCATATTTGAAGACACCAAGGTATTTTTGGTCTTAGTTCTAGTTCTTCAAATGGTAGAAGGATCCATGAAAAGAAGGGTTAGGCTTTGCCAAGTAAAAATAAACATGTGAATACGGTGGATCTTGCGCATGCTCCTCCCTCTCAATATCTCATTTCCACATTCACCAATTACCATAAGACTTTACTACTACATCTTTTCTATTGTAAATTGTTCTGCAACACTCGAGTGAACATTTATTATTGTCCAGATTCTGTTAGTAATAGTAGCAGACTCCTCTATATTTATTGGCAAACGCACTAAAAGATTTTTAAGTCACACCCTTCCACTATCTAGATAGACGAGCAAAGATGGATTAACCCAAAAATATAGTCAATAATAAATATGGTTTAATACTTATATTAAGTGGACGGACATAGATAGATTAATCTCAGGGCCGGCCCTGAGTTTTGAAAGGCCTAAAGCGGACAACAAAAAAATGGGCCTTTTACGAATTGCTATTAAGACGTGCATAAAAAAGGAAAGAACTTTTCATGAACAAAAGAGCATCAATACGAAAGAATATCAAATATAATAACCGACTATTTCAATATTTCCAAATCATCATTTAGATATCACATTATCACTAAGTCAAAAAAGTAATTATCAAATAGGGCCTCCTTTATTAAGAGTCTAACACTACTCCCGAACAATTAAAAAAATCCAAAAAAACTGAATATGATGATGAACCCCCAGGTACATAATAATTAAATTGTTTTGTACAAATTATATGCTTTAAATATGTAGAATATTATAATAATCAGTATATGTAGATTACAGATTGATTATTTGCTTTAATATTTAAGTATTCTATTTAAGTAATAAAAGGAAGAGAATATTTAAGGGGGCCCTAAAAAATTTTGGGCCTAAAGCCCGGGCACCTTAGGCTTTAGCCTAGGGCCGGTACTGATTAACCTTAAACTTATTTCAAACTTACTTCAGATAAAATAGCTAACTGATTTATAACCGTCCACCTAGATCATAAATAACCGTGTGATAATTACGGATCAGTCCCCTAAACAAGTTAAAAATGTCAGTTTCTCTTCCATCGTGTTGCTTAGACAAGAATACAGGGAATGGTAATAACGAGGCTTGATGCATGACAGAAGAATTTATCCATCCAGCACATGAAACCTACCTAATCCCATACCCCCATGGCCAAGACTTATCATCATGCAAGGCCATTCCCTTCTTACAGATACAAAACAAAATGACAAATGCTAGGGCGACCGCCCTTTGCCGACCGGGTTGGCGACCGGGCAAATTTTTTTTTTTTTTTTTTATAACTCTCAAATAATTTATAAGATTTATTAGAACTGGAATTTTTACAGAATTCAGTGATTTTGGATGTCATTTGGATACATGATACATGTAAAAAACAGAGCTGCACAGTCTGTACAGCTCTGTTTTTTACATGTATCCAAATAACATCCAAATCACTGAATTCCGTAATAATTCCAGTTCCAATAAATCTTATAAATTATTTAAAATTTATAAAAAATAAAAATAAATAAATAAATAATTTTTTTGCCGGATCGCCAACCCGGTTGGCAAAGGGCGGTCGCCCAAGAAGTCCTCAAAGAAAATTTTGAAAGATTGTTAATGACTGCTACTTTGTCAGACCAAAAGAAAATCCATGGACCTGCAGATTACTAGATTTTGTTACAGCTACTATTTCCCTACAACCAAAACTTTCAATAGCTTATTTATTGGATCAATAAGCCTTCTAGTGACATTCTAGTTTTTTTTTTTTTTTTGTAGTAACTTAAAAAAAATGTATAATATTTATTTCAATTAAATTTTTTATAAAAAATAGTGTTTTAAGTATAATTTGGATACATACAAAAAATAAGGTTGTACAGACTGTACAGATCAAGATAGTATATAATATGAATTTTGAAGAATTTAATACTACCTCCATTTCAAAATTAGATATACATTTTGATTTTTTAAAGTCAGTTCGCAAAATCTTAAAACTCAAATTGATACAAGTTCGTTACAGTTTTAACAACAACAAATATAATAACTTGTAGTGTTTTATAGTTAGTTTACAATTATTATATTTGTTCTATTAAAACTAAATAATTTCATATCAATTTTAAATTTTAAAATTTCGGGAATTGATTTTAAAAAGTTAAAATTTATCTCTAATTTTGAAACAGGGATATTATTTTCAATCTAAATTTAATTTTTTATTAACACCTTAAAATTTTATTCTTTCTTTTTGACCCCTAAAAATTTAGTGGAATCAATTGACCCCACTGCCCCTAAGCTAGATCCGCCCCTGCAGTGATCATTTACTATAGATTTGGAAATATGGGCTTTTTTTTTCACTTCGCCCAAAATATATATATATATACAGAGATGATCAAGTGCTGAAGTGCATACTCCTTTATTTAGCATATCTTGCTTACCATCTTTAACTACGGACCAAGCGACGGTTCGATCTGTCGCGTATATCAAAGAATCGTCGTCTTAACTTTTAGCGACGCATCGAACCGTCACCATAACATATAAACCGTTTATCTATTCTATAATAACGGACCAAACCGTCACACGGTCCGTCGCTAAAAGTGATGAGCAGGGGGTATGCATAAAAAACGGATTATATATATATATATATAGTCCAGATTTTAAGTTCACCCCTTATCTAACATAACTTGCTCACCCCTTTTAGTGACGGACCGAGCGACGATTCGGTCAGTCACAATATGTTCGGTCTATCGCTATATGTTGTTGGTTGCTAAAAGTTAAGACAACGGTTCTATATATAACGACGGACCGAATCGTCACCCGGTCCATCGCTAAAGGAGGGTGAGCAAAATATGTTAAATAAGGGGATAACTTAAGATCCGGACTGTATATATATATATATATATATATATATATATATATATATATATATATATATATATATTCACAAGTTAATTTCCTCTCGTATGAATGAAATTTAAGACCTATTTAGTATTTATCTTCATCTAATATTAACGGAAAGAAAAAGCCTAATATCAGCATTCTAAGAAATTTTGAGAAATATAAGTGTGTTGGAGAGAAAGAAGACTTAAATATACTTTAAGCCCTTCAAGTTTTCAATTTTAAGACATTGATCCCTAAATCTCTATAAATAAAATCTTTCGTGTCAGTGTAATAATTGATCTTGATGAGAATATTTTGGTTATTTCACAAATGTAGACACGTTATTAGTGTGCTAAAAGAAAAAAAAAATAAAATTGAAACAAATATAAAATGATATATACCCTTAACAAACTTGATTGCCTTTTTATTATGAGTCACGCGACTTCTTCGGTAGAAATGCTAAATCCGGTGGCCAAAATGTTCTTTCTAAAAATTCAAAGACATTAAGGTTCAATGCCTTACGACAAACAATAAAATTTTAAGTTGTAAAAAGTGAAAAATTTAACAAACAATAAAATTTTAAGTTGTAAAAAGTGAAAATGAAATTAAGAATAAAAAAAACTTGCAGAGCCTTGGCACCAAAATTAACCAGGGTCAATAATCAATACCATGGCCTACATACTACATTGGTCTAGGTCTATTTTTTCTCTCTTTTGATTCTCGTACTGATTGTATAAAAATAATGTTACTATCACATAAAAACAACTCATAATGTTCATATACACACGTACAATATTTGTGGGCCCAATATGTCAGGCGGGGACCCACAGTATACATGTGTATTTGAGCATTATATGAGCTTTTTTATGTGATAGTAGCATTATTGATCATATAATTGTGATGACATGGATGTATGATCTAAATTTCCCTTAATCTCTGATTTTCTAATATTTCTCGAAGAAGCAAGAAATGCGGGAAGAGTTTCTTTCTAACCTAATTTTCATCAGTCTAACATGCAATATCAACTTCGACCCCAATGTTACCAGGATCTATTGATCCATTTCCTATTTTCCTTTTATGGTTGGATTTGTCAATATTTTAAAAGGCGCTAGGCAAGCAGGCGGGAGGAGGGGTCTAGCGTGGGCCCTAGGCAAAATTTTTAATTTTAAACAAATTTTTAATTTTAAATAAATTTTAATATTTTATCTTAAATTTATTCAAATAAAACAAAATAATATAAAACAAAACAATTTATAATAAAAATAATAAATATTTTTGCTTAAAATTCAAACACATTTGTAACGTATTAGTCTAATTCATAAACAGGATTGCTATTAAATAATAAAATTTAAAATTTAAAAAATTCAACTCAATATTAAAACTTAAGATACTAAACATAAATTTAAGAATTGTATTGAATTAAACTAAATATTACAAATGTATCATCATTTATATAATTTGAAGTTAGTACAAATTCAAAAAATTACAACTATAATAAAATTATTCATTTTGACTTGAAACAACCTACATTATGAACATGGTAAATCATTAGAAAAATAAATATATCAAGTTCTAATTTGGATAGTTATTAAATTTTTTTTAAAAAACCTCTCGGCCGTTCCCGCCTAATTTCCTAGAGAGATTTTTTTGGCCTAGGCGAGTCGATAGGAGAACCTAGCACCCAGGCGGCCGCCTTTTAGAACACTGGGATTTGTTGACCTCACTCTTTGGATTGAAGAACTCCTGTTAAAGGAGACAACTCCGTGAAAGATTGTTGAGGAGAGACATTGGCATGATAGGCCTGATTATGAGTATTGCTTATCATTGAAAATGCTGGCAGCTATCCTAGAAAGTAGAAACAGCTGGATGATCATGTTTTGAAAGGAGGTTCAGCTCCCATAGTACTGAAGCAAGTGCACTGCTAAGGTTTGGGTCTAACTCTCAAGGCTGGTATTTCTGCAAGTGATGTTAAAAAGGCATTAGCACGAGATTAATTAATTCATTTTGATGAAATCAACCTTGTAGAATGCATCTGTTTTTAAGCAAGAAATATTAAGCAGGCTTTTGAACACCAAAAAAGATCTTAAGCCAGTCTAATATATGTTACAAGGAAACTGAAAAGTTAAGGTCTATACATGAGTTCTGGGTTGAAGATTATTCCAAGTAAAATAAAAATGAAATCCATATTTTAATCCTTTCTTGCAGACAACCATGCATGTGAATTTATTTGTTTAATTGGTTGAACACCTGTCCATTCAGTTTCAATAATAGATATATGAACTACCACATCTATTAAGGAGTAAATAACTCGGACTATAATAGGGTCAAAAGAGCAAAGGTTCATGAGTGGTAGAATATAAGACTTGCTTTATAATTAATCCTTTGAAAACAACATGGCTTACCGCAACAGGACTTGAAACTGAGCCCCCTCCAGCATCATTTTCCAACAGATTTCTGCATTTGACATTCTTCTGAAGGAGAGATGATTCAATGTAATCAAAGCTGCAGTACTGTTCCCACAAAAATGCATATTATGCACTTACCGAACTACAATATTATTAATAATAGCAAGGAGTTAACTGTAATATACCAGCCATGGACTCTGCAGACCCAAAGCACAGCGAGAATGTGGCCAAACGTTTTATGAATGCAGCAGCCCTACGTATGATATGTTGTCTATCATCACATAACATTATTTTCAAAGCTACAGCTAATACTTCACCCTGATCCCTGCTTCACAATTTTCGATTAGAAAAAAACTAACATCTCGTGGACACTATCACTTCCCTTTTTCACCCACCCAAAAAAGTAAAAAATATATTTAAACTTTGAATAAAACTAATACGTTAAAAATATATTTAAACTTTGAATAATTACATGTTTGTGTTTGAACTTTGACATTAGCAATATGGATATGTGTTTGAACTTTAAGCAAAGACCTTTATTATAGATTGTCTTGCTTTATATATTGTTTTGTTTGGATAAATGTGAGATAAAATATTAAAATTGGTTTAAAATAAAAAATTCCTGCCTAGGCCCTCCTTGCCCTCCGCCTAGCGCTTTTTAGAACATTGATAGGGAGTTAAATAAACACTGAACTAACTGAAGCGACTTATGTAATATACAAAGCAGTGAATGGTGATGCCTTATTCCCTAAGTATCACATGACAGCATAACAGCATGCAAGGGCGGAGCCAGGAATTTTGCATCTCCTGGGCTACTAAGTACCAACTATATATACAAGAAATTATCCCACCAAGATCAATCATAAATCCAAAATCATACATAATAGTAAGGTTCAAAAGTACATAACATGTAAGGAAAAAGGAAAACAACACACTATTTAAGATGCATCCTTCTATGCTTTGTAGAATAGAATTCGTTGATGCACTTCACTATTTAAGTTTTATATTAGATTTGGAAAGGGGTGGTTGGTGATTTGAGATGTCAACATAAGATAGAAAATGCCCTTCACTAGTTGATGCACTTTCTCTTGGTTTAAAGAAAGAAAACAAAAAATTTCATCCCTTGCTTCCTTGACTTTCCATTGTGACTTATTCAAATTGAAACTGCAGATGAAATTTGTGGTTGTGCAACGAATATATGTGCATTATGTCAGTTAATACATATTAGTATATCATGAGTGAAAAATAACATACTGAATGCTAATAGTATCATTAGATTTCAAAACCTAGAAAGTTTTTAACTAAGTAAATTAGTCAAAGCATGACATACAACAAGCATAATATCAAACAATTACTCCTATCTTAGTAATGTGCCACAATTAGCAACAAATGATGCATGGACAAGTAAACATCAAAATTAAACAAGATAGAGGCCAACATAGCACTAAAAACTACTCCCTCCAGGATGTCAACAAAAAAAACAAGGACATCATAGTCTTTGAGGATACTTGATTAAATAAACAGAACTATATCTCAAGGATAAAGATGAAGACGCAAGGGAAAAAACACTTGGATAAAATCATAAACACTTATTAAAAATTATTGTGCACTTGGATAAACACTTGGATAACACTTGGATAAATAGAACTAAAAATTATTGTACAAGCCTTTAAAGACAGATGAAAAGCCCAAGGAATTACTTACTTCAAAGCAATTTCAAAATCCTTCCAAATCAATTCATCTTCTGAATCCAAGTCAATCCACGAGCTAATCCTGCCTACGTAAATTAGAATTCCATTAGTTGGGATTTTGGGATATCAATGGATAATGAAATGTAAATAACTATCAGAGCATACTAAAGAAAACTTAGTGCTAAATTCTGAAATATTTGAACATCCTATATGCATCTGGACATCCACAAGAACATCCAACCAGTTGGTTATTAAAATTATTGACCTTGGCCATCTGATTGAACACTTTAAATATAAACAAACAAACATTGCTTGCATTGAGTAATATTAGAAAAGCCCCAAACATCTAGCAATGTACTAGATATTACAAATATTAAGGAATGTCCGGTAAAAGGATTGACTGTGTATAAAAGAAGCCCCAAAAGTTTAGTAAAGTCTCCACAATCAAACAACATTAACAACAAACAGACAGATGATAAGAACGCATAAACGAGTGATGAAGAATTGGAGATACCAGCCACATAAAAAAATTGGGGTAAAAATAAAACCCTAACCTTGCAATTTGGGGAAATAAGAAAGAGAGGGAGGATGGATAGGTTTGGGGAAAGGACCGAGGTATGCCGCGGGAGACCTGCAAATTATGGTGGTGAAATTCAATAGCAGTATAGCACATTATCTGGGCTGCAAGCAGCAGAGAGGCTCCATAAGTTTTATGCTGAGACTAAACACGGGAAAGCCGAGTTTCAACATATCATCAATACTGCGTATCTCCTCATTGCTTTTAATGGATCACAAGAAAACAGGAAAACAATATTAGTCTGGGCTATTGAAGATATATAAGTACTAAATATTTTCCAAAACTCCACCCGTACTAAAGCCCACCCTAGCCTATACATGCCTCCGCCACTGACAGCATGTGGTCATTGAATGAAGCATCGCCGTGTATCCAACTTCACTTCAATTCCTCAAAGTATTATCCCATATGTTTAACAAGTTCATATTCTCCAGTATTGTTCTAAACAGTCTGAAGCATTAAAAGTCATGCATACAGTCCACATTACCAACATCTCACACATAGGTAGGACACTGACCTACCTTTCTTCATCCGCATGTGTCTCTAACTCTCTTTCCAATAGGTTATAACAACTACTAGAAAATTAAATCGAACAAGCTGCATAGGAAAATTTACCCAGCACTTCAGATTGAGGGGTTTGGTCAATTTACGCCACCTCCTTCCCATGTTTCTTTGCTTCTTTCCTTAATTTTTTAAAACCTTGCATGTTTTTCTACTTTGGTCAACTTCACCACTCTGTTTTCTGCAACATCATTCATTGTCGCTAGTGGTTTCACTTTCATTCAGCACACCCTCCAAATCTTTTGATGCCTTTTGCCCTACACCAATATATCAATAAAAGAGTTGAACCATGTTTACATTAACCATACACATGATTAGAATCTCACGATTGGAAAGAAGCCAGAAAGAACTAGTATTACAATTTTTGTATCTTATTCTCTCATTTAATGATGACATTATATAATTTATATGACCTGGGTCCATCTACAGCAGAGCTTTCATAGCATATTGAAAGGAATCTATTACGTTTATTAGGAGATTGACAGAGTTCAGGTGACTACCTGTCCTGAAAATAATTTTTCATATATGAAGTCTTCACCGGAAGCGCATCCACGGGATCAACTTCAAGAACATTCTCCTATTTTTCTTTACTTAATGACCTCTTTCTCAACCGTTTCTCACATAAAGACTCCAGCGCATCTTCTTTCACATCAGCAATGCGGGTGACATGCCTTTCAAAGAATAAATTTATCAGTTGCACAAAGAGGGAGCTTCTATTTATTATAAAAGGATATAACTATTAAGCAGCAAAATTTACTGTCTTTATAATAGTAAATGTTATTAGATTTCTAAACACACCAACTAGAAATACCAAACTATATGCTACCTTCACCCAAAATGAGTGTAAATGTTGGGTTTATTTGTGCTGCTGATGACTAGGTAGAACCCCTTATGATATTATGCCAGGTGGTGTGGTAGATTTGCTAAGTTGAACAAAGTTATATGGGATCAATATGTGGTGGTGATGACTAAGCTGAAGTGCCCAATTACAAGTGGAAGTGCTGACCTCCTATTTTTTATGAAGAGAATGAATCTTCTTTATCGAAGGATCATATAAAAATGGGTCCCCAGCAAAAGATAGAAGAGTCTTAGGCTTCCCTCAGCAAACATCTATCTGCACAAATCCGGCTTATGGGTAGTTTAATTGTTTAAAGGACGGTTTCCCAACAAGAAAAGATATAAATATGATGGCCAAATAGTCTACCGTGTTCACATACGTTTTTGCTTATACTAAAAAGCATTGAAATATCTGTTGCATAGTTTACGAATTATGCAAGTTGCTGAATTAGCACACGTGGATTCAAACTGCGTTGAGAGAATCCTTGATAGTTTTCAAACGGTGGACTTAGGATTCCAAGCCTAAATGTCCTTTACTAATAAAATACAAGGTAAGCCCTTTATGGGGGGTCCGGACCCCTACGAGTGAGCATAAAAAGAGTAACAGGAGTTGGTTAATTATAATATCTGACATCATTCACATCTCACATGGGAGCTATCCTTGTAATAGGGATCAAAGGCTTGAGTACATATGGTTATAATGGTGGTGGTGGTGGTGGCTGCGGTGGCAACGACGGGGATGGCAGTTCAATGTAATAGGAATCAAAGCAGACCGTAAAAGTAGTGGTGGGGGTATTATTCTTCTCGTTCATTGCAGTTGTGTTGGTATTTGATCATAAAAATTCTAGAGACTGCAACTGCAGGAAGGGGAGGAAGGAAGATGGCACAATTCCACATGCCATAATATCATATGGGATGCTACCAAGTCTTTGGTGACCCACCACACATTTTTCCAAAAATGAGATTCCACTTAGTCTCCTTCTACTCCTGTTAGGAGATTGGGGTCATTAGATTTTTCGGGAAATTTATCATCAGTGTTTTTTTTCCTCTTATTTTATTATTCTTATTTGATCTCCCAATGACTATATTCTTGTATGTGGAAGAAATAGAATACCTCAAAAATTAAGGCCTTTACTTGCTCAGAAATTCTCAATCGTCTTGATATTGATAATTTGTTGCAAAGACGCACAAAAAGCTTGTGCTAGATATTTGTGCAATGTGCAAGTAAAGTTCATATTGCCATGAGCCTTGAGTTAGGTTTTGGGGATTTGGAAGACAAAAGTTTGCTAAGATTCTTGAAGGTGTTCTTGTTTTGCTATTATGTGGGGCATTTGGACTAAAAGCAATCAAGCAATCTATAATCTTCAGTGATAGCCATATGACCATCTGTTTCTACTTTTTCTTTGTTAGGTTTTCATTTCTAGAATCGTCCTGCGCTTTTTCTAGAATCTCCGAAGTTCTGAAATACTTAATTTTTCAAAGTTTTAATTGTTTTAGTTAACAAAAACGTTTTTTTGTCATTTGGTGGGCTCCAATGGTGTTGTAAACATGCTGAATTCAGTTGTCAAAGAGGTGGGCTTGAATAATTTTTATAAATATATATTTTATTAAATTTTCTGCTTTGGTGTTCTAAGCATTTTCCTATAAAATATGGTGCTTAGGTTAGAATTGAAAATCACACCAGAAACTGAAGTTTTCTCACTTTCTCTCTCTATATTATCGAGCGTATTCTTGTGAGTATATTGATACTTTGAGTGTTGCTATACGGTGCAAGTTCCCTTCAGCACTATATCCAGTATTTCAGTCAGAAGTACTGTCTTTTCGAGGTAAGAGATGTTATTTTTTTAAAAAAAATAATATTTTTTCTTCTAATATCATTATACTGAAATATTGATAAGATTTTTCTTGTGAAATTCTTGTCTTTTAGTGTCGGGATTACTATTCACGTATACGGTACTATTCACAAATACGACACTATTCACAGAAAAATTAAATTCTTGTTTTTTCGTCCAAAATATCTATTATGGATACTAGCTTTGATTGTATCCATGTTTTGATCATTCATGAATTTTACTTCACTATGGTTATTTATGAAGTATTTTTGAACTTGAACTGTTTAAAGTACGAATCCTTATTATTTGTTCTTTTGTTTTACTGGATTCGTTTTCTTTAAAATATTTTTCATCATCCTCAGTCCTAAATGATGATATTACTGAATATCTTTGGCCTGTAGTGCAAAGATGGTTGATTTTCTTATGAATATCTTTGGCCCGTAGTGCAAAGATGTACATGTGTTGAGATGAACATGACCAACTGATGAATATCTTTGGGTCTGTAGTGCAAAAATGAATATTTGATTCAAGATGAATATTGATTGATGTTACAGGGATAAAATATTGATGATGAACTTTTAAATTCATAAATTATAGTAGATTTCATTCTCTACGTAACTCATCTATGAATTATTATTTCCGCTGCAAATATATTGATATGAAACTTGTTGTCTATTATATTTTATCAGATTTTTCCCTGTTGAAGACTAACGATAATTTGTTCTATATTATCTTAGTTATAATATTCTTTACTGGACTATTTGAGCTCATCCTTTTTCTTTTTGTTCCATTTTTCTTCTCAGGAGGCGAGAATGTAGCGAGTACTAGTCGGGGTATGGAATGAAAGTTTTAGAAAGTAGTTTTAGTAGTCCTCACTATTTTTGTAAAATAATATATCAATAAATGATGACTTATTTGAGTGTTGATATTGTCTAGAAGACAATATTTGTATTTAAACTCACAATTTTTATGTTGTATTAACAAAGTTGTAGTTGTTTCTGTACCATGTTATTGACGAGTTAAAATGGGTGTTGTAAACCTATTTTGGGGGCGTCACATAAAACATCCAATTATAAACCTTAGGTAGATCAATCATCCTAATTCAAAAGAACAAACACCAAAAAATATATTTGGTAATTAAAATCACACACAAATCTCAAACCCTAAGTTAATCAACCAAAATTCTCACATAAAATCCAATCACTAGCACTTATCCACTTTTACAACAAAACTTTAAAAGAAAGAATGTAATACCCCAATTTTTATGAATAAAAATTTATTTTTTTCTAAATATTATTTTGAATAGTAAGGTGTTGATTTGATATAATGTTATAATTATGGGTGATATGTGCAAATTTTATAAAGTAAGCAAGTTGTCACAAAATATTCGTTTGATCGAGGAATATACTTTTTGTCGAAAAATATTCGTACGACGGTGCAATCATTGGTGGACCCCATTATAGAATAACTGTCAGATATAGAAAGCGACAAAATAACATTTTCATAAAATAATGGCAAGACTTTTACTCTTAAATTGTTGAAATACCTGGTGATAAATGTATAGTAATACGCGTTGTTCCACAATGGTACGCAGTATTGCACAGTATCTCTTATTATTGATGCTTATATAAAAAGTCACTCAGTTTCATTCAATAATTGTCACAGCAATTGCTGCATAATATCTTATATTATTGATTCAATTATTGTCACAGTATCATCTGCACAATATTTTATATTATTAAATTAATAATTGAGACGACACAGTTACTCATATTATTATTTGTTTGACAATGTCTAGAAAATTTTGTCGAAAAAAGGGGTTAGGTAATTTAATTGCGCGCCAATAAGGAGAAATCCTTATAGGAAAGCCCCATCTTTCCTAGGAACGATCTGATTATCAATATTGTGAATTATAATATTAATGATGAATAATTGTTGAAAGATTAAAAATGTATTGATTGAAGATAAGTGATTTATGGTAGATACTCATTCAATTTTTGATATAAATAGAGGGGTTTGTCATGAAGCGTTTGTTGTACATTTGACTTATTATTTCATGGACCCTCATGTGCCAATTTGTCAAACCATCGGTAGAAAGTTATCTCAGTTTTATTTTATTATTATAATAGTAATAAAATGAAAACTTTTTTATATAAAACAGAATACTTTTTATAATATATATAAAGGTACTTGTTTTATTAGAATATATTATAATATATATAAAATTTTTGTTTTATTATAATATTTTGTTTCATAGTGATGAATAGTAAAAATTAGATTTTTGCCTGTGAATTCGTCCGAAATTCGACTGTTCATCCGTGATTAAATAGTGTACTGTCATTTTCTTATAAATAGGATACTTAGTTAAGAAATGAAAATCACATCAGAATCAGGGAATTCTTCTTCTATAATATTGTGCGTATTTTTTTCTAGTATAAGAATACTTTGAGTGTAGTTAATATTGTAAAAAATTTTCAAGAATATCTCCGCTATACTAGTTAGATTTGGTCTCTTACTAAGGTAAATAATGTTATTTTTTTCATACTCATAAGGGTTGACATTATATTCCTTATTAATATGTGGGAATAACCTGTCTACGCGGACTACCGAATACCTGGTGAATAACCCTTCATATTTATTCTTTATTAAATTGTGAAAATAATCTGTATACGCGAATTACCGCATGACGGGTGAAAATTTATTTGTAGTTTCGTATATTTTTTCATACTCGTGTGAGATAACATTTCTTTTTTACTCATCAATGGATATCTTTTTTTTTCATATTTTCTCCATCATGGTACGAAATTATTGTTTATTTCTATAAACTTATTATTAAATGGTGAAAATTCCTGAAATTAGTAGAATATCCTTGAGTTCTGCGCTTCATCTAGTATCGTTTCATTGAAAAATTTGTCTGAACCTTCTTATTAAATTTTAATATTTTCATTCGGGGTACTATTCATGGGATACTATTCACTCGAGTTACTATTCACGATAAAATTGGTTTCTTTTCTGTTCAAATTATTTTTGATACATGAATATCATTGTTGAATATTTTTTTCCATAATTGGTGATCATGTTGACAATTTGGACTTTCTTGAACTCTAGATAAATTAAATTATAAATCTCTAATATTTATACTTGATCTCACTTGATTAATTCTTTATATCATTGTCATCATCCTCATGTTTATATTGTGGTGAAAGTTGTCTTTGACCCGTAGTGTAAAAATAGACTATTGATTGGTATGATTATGACCAGAAATTGTGTATTGGTATAATCATGACCTTTAATGTTACAGATAAAGGTTTTTGGTGAAAATTCTCTTTGGCTCGTAGTGCATATATAGACAAATATTTGGCATGATCATGATCAGTGGTGTTTTAAATGAATATCTTTGATCTGTAGTGCATAGATAATTCGTTGATTGAAAATAATTATTGATTTGTGTTACATGGATAAAATATTGATGATGAACTTTTAAATCATAAAAGATAGTGTACAACATGCTCCACTCGACTCTTTTAATGGATTTTTATTTTCGCTGTAGTTGTTAATCTAAAACTTGTTGTCTATTGTATTCTATCAGATATTTTCCTGTTGAGGACTAAAGATAAATTTTTTACATTATTTTAGTCATAATATTCTTTATTGTGCTAGTTGAGCTCACTCTTTGTTAGTTCTCAGTAGACACAATAGATCAAGAAAGGGGGGGTTGAATAGATCTTTTTACTTTCAAATACTTTTTTTGGTTTATTTTGTATTGCTAATAATTTAGCATGTGACAAACATAAGAATCTTTTCAAGCACAGTGGAATAAGTAAAAGATCCCCTTCATTGATATATTCATAATCATACATACATTGTTCATAGAGTTAGTTCAGTGGTAAGCAGTTAAAACATACATAGCAGTTATAGCAGTTAATGTACATAATGTAATGACATAAAGTAAAAGACACAAGGGGTTTTAAGTGGTTCAGAGACTCAAGCTCCTAATCCACTCTTCTACTTTCAACTAGCAGGATTTCCACTAAGGAAGGACAGCATCCTGTATCACTAAGATTCCTTCAAGGCCAGTAGCCTTGGGACTTCAGTTCACTAAGAACTCTTCAAGGCCAGCAGCCTTGGAACTTCTCTAGTTCCCTAAGAACTCTTCAAGCCCAACAGGCTTGGAACTTCATTTAGTCCCTCCAGACAAGGAACCCTCAGGCCCTGGCTTCTTGTTGTTGAGGTTGTTGTTGTTGGTGGTGCTGAGCTGCTAAGATGTCATTAAGCTCTTAACATCTTTTGTACTTAGCAGCTTAGTATGATTCTCTTTGCTTTCAGCTTCAAGTCCGGACCACATCTTCTTTGGTGCAGTTGATCTTTTCTCTTTTCTGTTCATCTTCATCTGGTATCAGCTGTGCACCATCACCATCAGGGTTTGCTAAGTTTCTGTGCTTTTAATAGACTTTGTCTGGCACTTAGCAAACCCTGAACCCTTCTTGAATACTTTGCAGACATGGTTCTGCACTTGTTCATATTTAGCTTTCGGTTCATGGAGATTTGTAGAGTGGCTCTCTTGATCTTCCTTGTACTCAGCCACTTTTCTGAATGCTATCTTCTTGGCCTTCTCAGCTCTCAGCTTGGTTGTCATCTTTAATGGCATTCTCATCTTTGTTGTGTGAAGCTTTGATCTGTTTGAGTCCTTCTTCAAAGCTGCTTCAGTTCCACCTTGGTAGTCTCACTGTCATTGAGACTTGTTCTATTGATCTTTGGTGGAACTCGTAGAGTCAATAATAGCATTCACCAACTCAATGATTCTATAACTTTTCAATCATCAGCAACTCTTGATCTTTGAAGCTCTGTTGATTTATACTCCTTCCCAATCTTTCCGTTTGAAAGTAGCCGTTGAAAGCTATTCAAATTGCTTCACAGATCTCGAGTTATTTGGTGCAGACTGCAGATGTGACATAACATCTTTTTCTGACTTTCTGACACTGCAGTCTACTGTTTCACCTACCTCATCAGAATAGTCAATTTTCATGTCTCGATTTTTTTTTTGAATATTATGGTGTGGATTTAATATAATGTTATAGTTGTGGGTAATATTTATAAGTTTTACAAATTATGCAAGTTTTTATATTATTCGATTGGTCGGGGATTATTTTTTGTGTCGGGAAATATTCGTACGACGGCACAATCATTGGTGGACCCCACAAAATAATTATTGTCGGATTGAGAAAACGACAAAAATATTTTTATGAAAATAACGACGAAAATTTACCATTAATACTGTTGAATTACTCGGTAGTAAAAGTACAGTAATACGCGTGGTTGCATAGTAGCACACGATATTGATTATTGATGTTTACGTGAGAAGTCACTCAGTTTTGTTCAATTATTGCTACAGTAGTTGCTGCATAGTATCTCACGTTATTTGATTTAATTATTGTTATTGTTATATATATTATATATATAAGTTTTGTTTTATTAGTATTATTAATATAATAAAACAGAAAAACTTTTTATATAAAACAGAATACTTTTATAAAGTTATTCGTTTTATTAGGCTAATAGTAAAATCTTTTTATATAAAACAGAATACTTTTATAAAGTTATCTATTTTATTAGACAATAATTAGATTATATTATATTTTATTATGCATAGTATTTGTATAGTGCCTGCATAGTATTTGCATAGTAAAATCTTTTTAAAAGTTATTCGTTTTATTAGATTATAAATAGAATATATTATATTTTATTGTAAACCAATCTGGACCGTCTGTTTAAAATAAATCGATCTGGACCGTTCATGGATTGGTTACTATTCAGTCCATTCTTCTATAAATAGAAACACATTCCTTCATTATTTCTTTCGAATTCACTGAAACTCTAGAGAGAGAAACTGTAGAGAGAATTATTCTTCTATAATCTTGAGCGTATTTCTTTAGCGTTTAAGAAAGTTTTGAGCGTAGTGCAAGTTTCTTCAAGTATATCCCCGCCCTACCGTAGGAGTACTATTCTTTATAAGGTAAGGGGTATTATTTTTTTCATATTCATAAAGAGAACTTCTGTTATTCCATTCTTTATTATTCTGTTGGAATAATCTATATACGCAGGCTACCCTATACTTGGTGAAATTCTTTTGTTATTCCATTATTTATTATTCTGCTGGAATAACCTGTCGATGCGAAGTACCACATACATGGTGAAATTCTGTTGTTATTTCATTCTTTATTATTCTGTTGGAATATCCTGTCAGTGCGTTTTACGCCGGACCTGGTTCCGTCTTTATTATTCTGTTGGAACATCTTGTCGGTGCGAATTTCGCCTGACCTGGTTCCGTTATTTATTATTCTGTTGGAATAACCTGTCTATACGAAGTACCGCATGCATGGTGATTTCTGTTGTTATTCCATTTTTTATTATTCTATTAGAATATCCTGTCGGTGCGAATTTCGCCTGACCTGGTTCCGTTATTTATTATTCTGTTAGAATAACCTATCTATGCGAAGTACTGCATGCATGGTGATTTCTGTTGTTATTCCATTCTTTATTATTCTGTTGGAATATCCTCTCGGTGCGTATTACACTTGACTTGGTTCCGTTATTTATTATTTTGTTGGAATAACCTGTCTATGCAAAGTACCGCATGCATGGTTATTTCTTTTGTTATCCATTCTTTATTATACTCAGTTGATTAAAGTTTTGACTTCTATACTCCATGAAATTAGTGGAATATCCTTGATATTTGTGCTTCATCCAGTATCTTTTCATGGAAATATTCTTCTGAGTATTCTTGAATTTTACTCTACAAAGAAGTATCATGTTGACAATTTGGACGTTATTAGTTCCTGAATAATTTAATTCTTGAACTTGTTTTATTGAATTCTCATATCATTGTCATCATCCTCATTTTTATATTTTGTTGAAAGTCATATGTGGTCTGTAGTGCATAGATGGACTTGGTATGATTATGACCAGTGATTATTTGGTATAATCATGATCGTAATTTTATAAATAATATGGATGTTTTTGGTATGATTATGGCTATGGATTCTCTTCGGCCAAGGGAGCAAAGATGAATTGTTTTATGGCATGATCAGGACCGTTGATGAAAACACGATTATCTTTGGCCCATAGTGCATTGATAATTAGTGGTCGTGATACTAAACAATATCCCTGACCTGTAGTGCAGGGATGATTTGATGATGTGGATTATTTATTAAGCTAAGTCCCAGCGATAAAAGTGATGAAAAACCTTTTAAATCATAAAAGATGATAGATTTTATTCTCTAATTGACTATTTTAATGGATTGCATGTTCCGCTGCAGTTAAACTTGATGTCTACTGTATTTTATCAGTTTAACATTGTTGAAGACTAATGATAATTTATTATGTATTATCTTAGTCATAATATTTCTTACTGGGCTAGTTGAGCTCACCCTTTCTTTCACTGTTCTCTTCAGGAAATGAGAATATCGCTGGGACGAGTCGGGGAACGGATTGACAGTCCAGATGATAGTATTAGTAGTCCTCACTATTCTGTTAAATAGTGTGTTAATAAATATAATGAGGACTTATTCTGAGAGTGGATATTGTCTGAAAGACAATGTTTGTATTAAAACTCACAGCTTACTTGTTGTATATTAAAGATTGTAGTTGTATTATGTACCGTGTATTTGGCGACTCAGAATAGGTGATGTATACCTATTTTGGAGGCATCACATTTGAAGTCCTTGTACATCATTTCTTTTTAAGGACTTTACAAAGCTGTTTTTCTTATGTTGGATCAACCTAACATATTTGATAAATTCGTTCTAAGTCCTTGTACATATGTTTCTATAATCTATCAAAGGACTTTAAAGTTTTTCTTAATGCAAGCATACTTGCATATTCATTCATATATATATATATCATAATCAAATCATATGTAAATAGGAATATCATTCATATGCTTATTCCTAACAATCTACCCCTATTTGATTATGACAAAAATAATAAGTGCATATGTATGTTATGAATGAATCTTATATACAGTGAGCGGCTGTATTTCTAAAACAGATAATCATGAATGTCATTTATAATGATGTGAAATTTAATATACTGACATTTTACATCCTGGATCAAGAACATACCAAACTAATTAGAGATGTACCTCTTTGGCTCTATGTATGCTTCCAGGATGTCTGTTGATGTACTATTCATCTGTTTGATCTTCTTGTATCTGCTCACCTTGGGACGTTGACTATATTTCTTTTGTCTGCTCCCCCTCAGATGTATGCTCCTCTTCTTCTTCTTCTGTCTCCCCCTCAGCCTTTGCAAATACAGGTTCATCTTCCTTTGGCTCCCCCTAAGATGATGACCCAGCTTCTTCTTCTGTTATTTTCTTTTTTGCCTCTTTCTTGTTTTGTTTCCTTCTACTTTTCTTGCCCTTTCTTGAATGCCTTTTATTATGCCTCTTTCTATGCCTCTCTTTCTCCCCCTTTTTGTCATTAATCACTTGAGAGAGCTGTTCCATGTTGGACATAAGCTGCTCCATCAGGTAGGAGGAATTTCCAACTTCAATCTTGATTTCTTGGTGACTTAGCTCAAGTTGCATAGAGAAAGACTGATTCATGTTGTCAATCTTGTCAGAGAGGACTTTTAGTTTCTCTTCATTTGCCTCTTGTGCTCGTAGAGCTACAGCTTTCTGATCATGTATGGCCTTCAGATAGATGTGATCCCTCTCTTTAATTTTGAGAGATATATCAGCCATAGTAGCTTGAAGTCTATTTTGAACTGAATTATCTGTTGTTGCTGTCAGCCTTTTAGACTCTTCTGTGATTTGAGACATCTTCTCAATCAGATCATCA
This sequence comes from Panax japonicus, assembly GCA_020205505.1. Classification (NCBI taxonomy): domain Eukaryota; kingdom Viridiplantae; phylum Streptophyta; class Magnoliopsida; order Apiales; family Araliaceae; genus Panax; species Panax japonicus. Next base: position 6,745,318 of record CM035110.1, on the reverse strand, counting down.
GAATTTCTCATCAACTCCTGCCCCACAGGAGTTTGGTTATCTGGTTGGGTAGCCTCTTGTTGAACCTCAGATTGGACTCTACGATTTTCATCTTTTGACAGATTTTCAAAAGTGTTGATAATCTGAAAAATCTTGAAGTACCAATCGTTATTTGTGGATGTAGAAATGTTGGACAATTGTGCTTGAGCAGATGAAGGCTTCTCATTTTGGACTTGAGCACCATCAGTGTTAGAGTGAACAGAATCTACATTTATCTCTTTGGCCATAATCCTTCTGCCTTCATAATCCACTCTACGATCGTAGGGAATATAGTGGTTTTTAGCATGTCTGTAGACTTTGTAGTGAGACTGGTCTCTGATCATTATTGTTACATAGCTCTTCACCCTTGGGAAGTTCTTAGCCACCAGCTCTAGGCTTGGAATTTCTGGAATTACTTCTGGTGTTTCATTCGAGACTTCCTCTGCTATTTTCCTGTTAATCCTTGCTGGAGAAAATACAGGATGGTCTTCTGGTTTCTCTGATACCTGATGTTCAGAATCAGAATCCTTCTCCATTTCTTTTCTTTTTGAGCCTGAATCTTGTTGGCTCCTTTTTTTCATATTCATCAGTGAATTCTTCTTGCTGAATTTCATCTCTAGAACCTTCTTCAGAAAGATCTTCCTTGGATTCATCTTCTTCATTACTAGCCCCAGCATCTTCTTCTTGTGATTCGTCATCACTTAATTCAATGACTGCATTAGAGTGATCACTTCTCCTTTTAGAGGCAAATTGAGCTATCAATCTGTGGCTCCTTCTTCTTCTTGGAGGTTCAGTTATGGGAGAATCAGATACTTCTTCTTCTTCAGACTCTGAGGTCTTTGAGTCATTAGACAATCTTTCTTGATTTTTGGTATTGGTGGGGGCATGTTCTTCTTCTTCAGAATCATTATCATTTATATCACCAGACATGCTAGCCTGATGTTTAGCAATAATAGGGGCATGTTTTTCTATCTTAGACTCTACATCTTTTGAGTTTGTTAGAGCGTTTATTGTAGAGGGTATTGTTGTGACAACCTGTAGCCTTTCATTATCATCAAAGTGGATGCTCTGAGACTTCTCCTTAGGGCTTGTACATTCCTTTCCTTCATCATCAACCTTGGCTTTTTCTTTCATAGATTCAACTTCTTCCACATTGTTGGATTTGCTCCTTGAGGATTCAATCTTTGAACTTTCAGTTCCTTTCTCATCTTCAGACTTTCCATGTTCTTATTGGTTGGATGGACTTTCCTGGGAAGCTGGGGCTGATTTCTTCATCACTTTTGTTTTCTTCTTGGGTGGTTCTTGGAGTAGTATGTTACTCCTTCTTTTTGAGTTTTCAGCAGTTGATTCTGGTTTCTCTCCTACTCCTTATTTCTTCTTATCAGTGGAGACAAGGCTTAACGAAACCTTTGCATTCTTTACACTCTTAGGCTTCTTCTTTGCTGATATGGCAGTAACTGATGCAGCATCATCAGACTCAGAGCTTTCCACCTCCTTTACTTTTCTCTTCTTTGCAGAGTTTTTCTTGCTGCTTCCTGCTATGGTTAACCTTCTATTTTCCTTTGGGTTTTTCTTCCAATTCACAAATAGTTGTGGAGACATTACTTTGTGCACATTCAGAGGTTCTCCCTCATTATCCTTGATCTTGCTTCCTAGCTTCTTCTTCATCACTATGCTTAGCAGTCTTCCATGAAATACTTTTGTAAGTGGTTTGTCTGTAGATTTCTTCAACTCAGCTTTCTCTACCCATTTGGAGATTTGATCGAACAGAATAACTCCAAAGTTGATTTGCTTCTTCAGAACTATGGGAGACATAATCTTTAACTGCTGATCGAGTACAGTGTCATATGCAGTGTCTTTGCACAGTATACATTTTCCCACTATCTCAACAAGAAACTCGAATTCCTTAGGAAATTCCTTCTTCTTTATATCCTTCAGACTAGGGTTTCTTTGGTACCGCATTAGCCTTTTGCCTTCTTCAATGTCGACTTCATCCAGGTTTATCAAACCTTGATTGGGGAACCCTAGACATTGATTGATTTCTGATGCTCTTATCTTCAGACTAGATCCTTTCACCTTAGTAGTTAGAAGCCCAGAGTTCGTTGAAGCATTTGAGTAGAACTGATTCACTAGCTCTGTATAAACTGGAGTGTTGGCTTCCAGGTACTCAGAGAACCCAGCTTCCTTTACGAGTTCAAGTATGTCCTTGAACTTTGTCTCTGATTCTTCAAACTTTGTAAAGCCGAGTTGAATACCCGTTATAACTTTTCATTCTGCCATTTGAGGAGAGATTTAGCTGAATGTGATTTGGGCTCTGGAAGTTTGATTGGTTTGGCTTCGAAAAGGATTCTAGGGTTTGAAAAGGGAGGGAGAGAGGTTCAATGGGTTTTGGTAACTATTTGCATATTTTGAATTTGTCTTTGTGGCAGTTCCTTCTTACAATGCATACGCTATGACGTGTCAACTAGCCATTGGTTGTACGATGCCCAATAACGAGCTGTAACTCCCCATTAACTTTTAAGTTAGATGTCTCTTTTAGAAGAGTAGACGTTTGTTTGACGTGGATTGACCGTTGACCTTTCTGGTTTGTAGAATAGCATGATAAGGCAGCTATGGACTCTACGTTTTCCTTTGTTGACTCAACGATCAAATTTAGAGAGATGTTGCATTGGATGGTTTTTGGTATTACTTCTCATTTTGAACCCGCATGGTTCGATCACCGATGTACCCCAATCCAGTTTGGGCACTTAAGTTCTGATGTGCGTTTGCAAGATGTCTTTCCAAACTGTTTTGAACTAATCTCCTCATACTTCAGAATGGTAGAGCAATTGTCTCGTTCTTCCAAGTTCCTCATGAGCTAGAGTGTCTTCTGGTAAGTTTGCGATCGTCGAGTCTGCTTCTACGATTGTTGAGTTTTCACTACGATCGTTGAGATTGCATCACGATCGTTGAGTTCTCTTAAAACTCTACTCTACGATCGTTGACTAACTTGGTCCTTGAGATGAACTTTACTAAGCATTCCTTCTGGGTCAAGGTAGCTCAGGAAGGCCAACCTGTTAGAGTGAGCTAAGGGTTAGGTTTGTCCCTGAGGCGCTTCCCAGATGAAATACTTTAGAAGTGATTTGCACTGATATCTCATTTGACATTTTCTATTAGGGAGTCCCTCTTTCAACTTTAGACATTTGCACTGGCTGCAATTGTGGTGTCCTTTGCTCTTGCACTACGATCAGATGTTTGATCGTAGGCACTCCATAATTTTGAGTTGGGTGGCTGAAAGGTTATCAGTAATATATTTTGAGAAGTTCTTACTGACTATGGATCTTCATTTGGTTCATCAGCCACAAAGTTTTGGGACTCTGTAGCTGGTACAATACTTCATAGTATATCTCTGATGGTTTAGAGCTTCTGTACTATTAGCAGATTACTGCTCCCCCTTAGTTGATACTGTCTTCTCAGAGAGACATAAGTTTTTCTTCTTCATGTGTAGCAGAAGGAAAACATGCATATCTCATTCTCGCTGAAGTCATTAAATCTTCTTGTATCGTAGAAATGGGCATTTTCAGGGTTGATCATTCTACGATCCTTTGACAGCACTACGAACGTAGTATTCCTTGTCAGTTTATGCTTACTGAGTTCTGCTCACATAATGAGTTCCTCATGATTGATGCTCGATGATTCTCTGTAGTTAGCTTCCTTGAGGATTCTTCTCTTATGACATGCTTTGCATGATTGAGCATATAAGACCATTTTCTTCTTTTGTTGAATGGCATGCTTCCATACAAAGATCAGCAGCCATGTGAGCTTTATTCAGATTAGCTCAGCAGGTCTTCAAGAACAGGCTTTGACATATTGGAATTTTATCAGAATCATTTCTGAACAGTCTTAAGCCTTCTATTGGTTGAATCTTTCTTGACTGAAGTCTTCTGCTTTAGCATTCCTTAGTGTGGTCACATAGACCAAGTACCTGCAGGTTATAAATTTCTATTTTTTGGTACCCATGGTTAAGTGGGTCCTGCTAGGTTAGTTTTCTACAACCCATGTTCCTCATATATTTAAATAATCATCATATTGATCACCAACAGTTATATTCATGCATGTAACTTATTTAGATAATACATTTTGAGATGCATGAAGGTGAGTGTGTGTAAGATTTGTTATTTTAATAAAACACTCTTTTTCTTTGATGGTTTCATCATTTGCTTGGTTATGTTCACAGAGTTTAAATGTTCATAGAGTGAGAATCAACTCTATGAATTATTTGAATCTGGTTGATTCATGGAGGTGATCAGTTTTTATAAATCATCAAGATACTCTTGCAGAACTGATCATACTCTGTGTGTTATCAAACACTTAGAACATAGGTTTGTACATACATACTAACCCATCAGCAAAGATTACTTCACATAAAATTAATTTAACCTGTGATGCTCTTATGACCCATTTCAGATTTCCTTCAAGATGTCATCTTCAACCTAAAACTTGGATGGAGAGAAAGTTTATAAGTAATTGGATTTCCATCCTCAGTGTACTTTCTCTATTCACCTTTTTAGGTAGATTATGATCTCTTGAAAGAATACTGTTATAGTTCATAAGGAGGTGCAACATGATGTACACAGTCATACTAGTGAGGAACCGTACCTTTCTACTGTCATTTAACTTTAACATACTGAGATTAGGCATTGATGTGCATAGTTTCTCATTTGCTCCTGACAGCTTGTTGCTTCAGTTGACCTTTAATCAATCAGTCGTGGTCTTGAGGATGCAAGCTAAGAAAATCTCAACATCTTCAGTTCTTCGACATCCTTGAGTTCACAAGGTTTACATCCAATTGCTGGTTGGCCAAACACATGTTTGAGAAGTTCTTCTTTCTTCTCTGGATAAGCATTTCTTAGCATGTATGGTCTTTTCATCTTTTCAGGCTGGTGGATGTTTGATTCTTTTCTGTTGATGTCTCTTGAGCTTTCTAGCCTGGTCTTCAGACTACAAGATTGACCGCGAGTAAGAATTGGTCTTGTTGATATGGCAATCAAGAACATGGACCATTCTGAGCAGTTTCGGGTGTATATAAACATTTACATGTACACAATATTTTCAACGTGTGAGCTCATCTGCATACAACAAGTGACTTACTACTAAACTAAGTTTAGAACAATGTTTATGCCTAGGATCAGACTTAAAGCAATTAGCTTTTGAATATAGCATGAGAACCTGCTCTGATACCAATTGTTAGTTTCCAGTAGGCACAATAGATCTAGAAGGGGGGTTGAATAGATCCTTTTACTTTCAAATAATTTTCTGGTTTATTTTGTATTGCCAATAATTTAGCATGTGACAAACATAAGAATCTTTTTAAGCACAGCGGAATAAGTAAAAGATCCCCTTCATTGATATATTAATATTCATACATACATTGTTCGTAGAGTTAGTTCAATGGTAAGCAGTTAAAACATACATAGCAGTTATAGCAGTTAATGTACATAATGTAAATGACATAAAGTAAAAGACACAAGGGGTTTTAAGTGGTTCAGAGACTCAAGCTCCTAATCCACTCTTCTGCTTTCAACTAGCAGGATTTCCACTAAGGAAGGGCAGCACCCTGAATCACTAAGATTCCTTCAAGGCCAGCAGCCTTGGGACTTCAGTTCACTAAGAACTCTTCAAGGCCAGCAGTCTTGGAACTTCTCTAGTTCTCAAGGAACTCTTCAAGCCCAACAAGCTTGAAACTTCATTTAGTCCCTCCGGACAAGGACCCCTCAGGCCCGGGCTTCTTGTTGTTGACGTTGTTGTTGTTGGTGCTGAGCTGCTAAGATGTCATTAAGGTCTGAACATCATTTGTAATTAGCAGCTTAGTATGATCCTCTTTGCTTTCAGCTTCGAGTACGGACCACATCTTCTTTGGTGCAGCTGATCTTTTCTCTTTTCTGCTCATCTTCATTTGGTATCAGCTGTACACCATCACCATCTAGGTTTGCTAAGTCTCTGTGCTTTTAGTAGACTTTGTCTGGCACTTAGCAAACCCTGAACCCTTCTTGAATACTTTGCAGATATGGTTCTGCACTTGTTCTCTTTCAGCTTTCGGTTCATGGAGATTCATAGAGTGGCTCTCTTGATCTTCCTTGTACTCAGCCACTTTCCTGAATGCTATCTTCTTGGCCTTCTCGGCTCTCAGCTTGGCTGCCATCTTTAGTGGCATTCTCATCTTTGTTGAGTGAAGCTTTGATCTATTTGAGTCCTTCTTCAAAGCTGCTTCACTTCCACCTTGGTAGTCTCACTGTCACTGAGACTTATTCTATTAATCTTTGGTGGAACTCGTAGAGTCAACAATAGCATTCACCAACTCAACGATTCTGCAACTTTTCAATCAGCAACAACTCTTGATCTTTGAAGCTCTGTTGATTTATACTCCTTTCCAATCTTCCCGTTTGAAAGTAGCCGTTGAAAGATATTCAAATTGCTTCGCAGATCTCGAGTTATTTGGTGCAGACTGAGATGTGACATAACACCTTTTTCTGACTTTTCTAACACTGCAGTCTACTGTTTCACCTACCTCATCAGAATTGTCACTTTCATGTTTCGGGCAGGTAGTCAACTTTATTTCTTCCTTCTGATTTCTAAATCAGAGGTTGTCCTTTTGCATCGATTCTCTCAATAAGCTCTATTCGAATATCAGTCTTCAGATTGAGCCGTTGCCAATGCCTCAATCTTCAATTATTCGAACTTTAGGATTCTGATGCATATCTCCTTGAACTTAATCATAGTGTCTTGTTGACTATTGTTTCTTGACTTGTGGAGTTAACACTACGATCTGGAAGAGTGTTTATTAGATCTCCAATGTGGAACACATCTTCCTTCTCTAGTGCAGTGCTTCACCACTTCTGTTTGCCTCGACTGTTCTCAGATACTGATGGCTTGACTTCTTGCTCTGGCCCCTTCTGAATAACAAGACACTTCAGATTTGTGGCGTGTCCAGCTCACTTTCTCCTTGTGATCTCTCGTTCACTTATCATCAATGGACTGACCCAATGCTTAATCATTTTAGCCTTGTTATTCAGAGGCTGACCAGTATCTTTGTGTATACTCCATCAGTTTCTTCTTTGTTTGGTAAACACTACGATCCTGGTTACTTTCAGGATCGTTGTCATCTTTCTTCTTGACAGCCACTACATATGATGACTTTCCTTAGTCAGCTACTGAAGTCTTCTTATGATCATCTTGTGGACGACTTTACCTTGAATGGCTTCTCAACTCAATCTAGATGCTGATTGAGTTGATGCTTAGATCTTCTATTAGCTTGCATGTCATTCATTAAGTGCTCTCTGGCTTCCCTTAGGTGAGATGTATCTTTGCAGTACCAACCAGAGGCTTCATTCCTTTGGATATTCTAGGAGTGCTCATATGTTGAGAATCGTGTTTGCTCTACGATTCTACCTTGGCTTTGTGAGCACATCTATTGAGGTCTTAGTTTTGCACTCTACGATTCAGCTTTCGTTGTGCAGACACTACGACTTCGAGATTAGATCTTGACACTTTACGATTTCTGTCGTTGTGCTTGTTGTCTTCATCTGATCTTGTTCGACTACGATATCTGCCTCTGATACGATCAGTAGACTCTACGACTCCGAGTGTAGTCTACGATTCTTGACTTGGCTTCGACATCAGTAGACTCTACGACTCCGAGTGTAGTTTACGATTCTTGACTTGGCTTCGGTATCAGTAGACTCTATGACTCCGAGTGTAGTCTATGATTCTTGACTTGGCTTCGGCAGATGTTTGGTCAGCTCGTAGGCAGGCTGTCTCTACGATTCTAAACATGACTTCCTCAGCAGACTACGGCTCCAAGGAAATACTTCTCGACACACTACGATCCTTCTTCGTCTCTCCTGGCAGTCTACGAAATTCGAGATCTACTATCTTGCAGACTACGATTCTGCCTCGATAGCTCTCGAGTTATCCTTGACTCTCCTAGCAGACTACGATTTCTGGTGCAGTGATCGACGATCAGACAAGCCTATCTATTACATTATAAGATCAACCTAACATGCTTGATCTTTCTATATTTATAGTCCTTGTACATTATTTCTTTTTAAGGACTTTACAAAGTTATTTTGCTTATGTAGGATCAACCTAACATATTTGATAAATTCGTTCTAAGTCCTTGTACATATGTTTCTATAATCTATCAAAGGACTTTACAACTTTTCTTAATGCAAGCATACTTGCATATTCATTCATATATATATATATATATATATATATCATAATCAAATCATATGTAAATAGGAATATCATTCACATGCTTATTCCTAACACTCTTTTTTTCATTGTTCTTTCATTGTAGTCTTCATTATTCTGTAAAATAGTGTGACAATAATTATAATGAGGACTTTATTTGAGTTTGGATATTGTCTACGAGATAATATTTGTATTGAAACTCACAGCTCATGTTTTGTCTTATTTTATACGACAGTTAATAGTTGTATATAGGAAGTTTGTATTTTAATTTTGTACCATGTATTTGGCAATTCAAAATAAATTATGTGGACCTATTTTGGAGGTGTCACAAAGAACATCAGATCTACATACATATTAAAAGGAAGATGTATTACAATAGCTTACAAACGAGAGGTAGGAAAAGAAGGAAAATCAAGAGGCCGAAATTTTCTCTGAGAAGATCGTTGACGGGAGAGTAGAGGACTGGTGACGGAGGAGACGACGATGGGGAGAATCATCTGGGCGGCCAGAATACCGTACACCTTACGATGAATCCCATTGACCCTCAAATCTTGCTTAATATATATATAGAGAGAGAATTGATATTTTTACAAGTGAACAAGTGAATTGATATTTTCTTTTCTTGTTTTTTTAATAAATGACTTGAGAGCTGCCAAATAATAAAAATGAAATAAACTTACAAGAAAGCATTTAAAGACGGAAGAAATTCGTCCACTCCCCTTTATTTGATGCACGTTGTTACTTAGTATTATGATGATGTTCCATATTCAAGATTTTCAGTGCAATAAAATAGACTTGTTCTAAGTTCCAAACTCCAAATCAATTAATATTGATTAGCTTTCACTTTCAGCATAATATCATGTTGTAATTCACCAACCCTTGAAAATAACCACCCATAAGCAAAACTTTATTGATGGTAAATGTATATATAAAGAAATCATAATATTCTTAAGTATATAACCAAATAATTGTCACAACTAGTATAATCCTCATTAATTGAGGGATAGGTATGTAAATGAACTGCTCTAGTAATGATAAACATAATCTAACTTTGGATTAGAGGTGGTTGAGCTTCTTCAGCATAAATTTAAATGAATCACTAGTAATGTCACAAGCAAATTGTAATATTAAGAAATAATTCCATGTTTGGAAGAAACAAAAATGAAAAAAAGCAAATTAAATCCGGTTCTGAAACTGAAGCCTGCAGATGAGTAAAATTTATGGGAGATTTTTCGGTTCAGATAGAATAGACTTGTTCCAAACTCCAAAGCAATTAATATGGATGAGCTTTCACTTTCAGCATAATATCATGTTTTAATTTCTTAGTAGCTGACCATTAAAGTTACTACAGTTTGATCACAATTCACCAACCCTTGAAAATAATCCACCCATAAATCTATCATCACATCAAATAAGCAAAAACTCAAATTCTAAGCATTGGCAAAGTGGCCCCTGGCTTGAATTTTTCCCCCTTCCATGATAGAGATAAAATAAAACAAAAAACAAATACACCCATCCCAAAAAAAAAAGTTTGTTCTACAAAAAGGATCTGCTTTCTACAACACTAATATTTACAAACAAAAATGGAAGAAAAATATATCCATGAATTTTGCAAGTTTTACAAAATGAACTTCCTTTTTCTTTTCTTTTTAGATAAATTGCACGGTCAGTTCGCTTGACAAATTGGAGCTAATGGTATTCGAATCCAAGACATTTGAGTCTACGACTCGTTCTGGGATCTCATTCTCACCACCACACTTGGTGGGTCATGGTGGCAACTACATGAAACAGCATTTATAAACATAAATTTCATTAATCATGTGTTAGGTTATAGGACAAAAAACCGCCCCCAGCCATAAACAAATGCATGAAACAACCATTAACAAGTACGTTTCGGACAAAACTTAGGTAAATGCTGTTTTCAATCATTTATACAATGCAACCACATTCCAATATCTTTGCCTCCTGAATTCAATAATAGAACTTGGGAAACGAGAGATTTGACAAAAACTTATGAGCATTCAACCATATGACTGAAACTGAAGAAGAGCCAATTGCGGATAAACATTAAATACACAGAGCAGACTCGCCATATTATATTTAAATGACAGCAGCACATAACAACTATTCCATGACACAATGAAGTGATAGAAATTATTTGTCAGGCTCATGCCAAAATTGGCCGTATGTCAACAAACTTTATACTAAAAATTGACACACAATTATTAAAGATGAGGAGGAGCCTTGTTTTATGGTTAGGGAGAGATATAATTCAAGACAAATGAGTATGTATCATGAGTGCAACACATCCTGATGATAAAAGCCAAACAAGAATCGAAAACTCCCTCCTTCATAATAGTTTACATTGACCGGTGCTAGCTAATGTGTAACACGTTACTCCCTTTGTCCCACAAAAAGTCCTATTTACTAATTCTTTTTGTTCCACAAAAGAGTCTACTAGTAATATAAATGACACAATGACCTCTAGTTTACAATCATAATTTCATTATCATACCATACTACTAAACTAACAAGTGTATACACGGAACACAAATATATCCTTGATATTTGTAAATAAGACTCTTTTTATAGAACGGAAGGAGTATAATAGAGAGTACTAAAGCCTCCTATGCTTTACTAGCTCTTTTACTCTTTTAGAAGTACTGAAATGTTCAGCGGAGAATGAATGAGAGCTCATAATATAAATTTCATAGGGAGTACAATACAACAATAACTGTATACTCTAACTTAGAGACCGGAGGAACGATCATTGCATTTTAAAGCTGTCCAGACTTATATCATGCCTAAGAGCATGGTCTAGGGAGATTTGCCAAAAATTAGGCCAGTCTCACCAGCATGTTATAAATAAATCAATGATCAAAACATCATTGATGAACATCTATCCATATTGGCCATTTCATCAAGGAATTCAAGAAACTACAAGTACTCGAGCATCAAAACTTGTAATAAAACTTACATCTATCTTCTCATTGCAATCAAAATGGCCACCAAACCCATTGAAGCTAGATTTGTATTACGGCCCCCAGTAGATTATCCCCATATTCCCATAACATTACTTATCCATAAATAATAATCTGCACCAAGATGAAATTATTATAATGGTACAATCAGACTATAGTGTCATTATTTATCCACATATAACAACCTGCATTATTAAGAACCTAAAGCTTATAAGTAAACTATTATATGGATGCAACAAATATGAAGGAAGAAAAAATTACAGTCATTCAATTTATATCTTTAAATAATACTCCATTGATCATTCATATTGGGTTCAGTTCACAGATCAAAATACCAAATCCAGGTGATGGGTTAGATTCAAATTGGATATATCTGATTAACTGACTAGCCTACAAGCGGTTGCTGGCTAAATTTAATGTACCAACATATACATAATTGGTAATGGCCTAATTTAACATTAACTGCATGGTAGGTCTGCCTATTTAAAAGGCCCGTAGCATATATACTAGAGTACAACTATAACCACATTAATTGAAATATAGGTATGTAAATGTATTGCTATAGTAAATGCCCAAATAAATTAACTTTATGATGGAGTAGAAGCAACCATAAAGCTACTACTTATTATGACAGAGTTTAGGTGGACTCTGTTTTCAATCATTTATCAAATAAGGCACAATATGTTTTTCATCCCAGAAAGAGTCAGTAGAGATGTAAAAGACTGGTAAAAGATCTATTTATGTAACTTTAAAGTCCTTGAAGCAAGTAAAGGGTGACATCTTGCTGCATGATCACTCAACTGCATGGATACAAGTCACTTTCTAAAATTAATGGATTTTTTTATTAATGATCAGCTCCTCTTAAAACTTTGTCAACAAAAGTTGTTTCTCCATAAATGATAAATCTCTCTCCAACTTACACACACATGCAGACTTGTATGCAAATGCTTGTGCAGAATGACCTAGTGTTGTGTAATTTACTACTAGTAATTTGTGCTTAAGCACACCTATGCATATTTCAAGAACTGAAGTGAAAAACTAGAAAACATATTTGTTCCTAAAAATTTTAATTTTATTCAAGACAAAATTACCTGGTCAAAAAGTTAAAACTCAGATTAAGGTACACAAAAAACAAGTTTATTTGATGATACATATATAGCACCATCCATTTGATTTATTCCCAACTCCATTTACTTTGCTCCCGTGCTCCCAATCCTGAATCAGATTACGAATTTTTTTTAAAGTCTCACCTATCTTTAGTTAGCACTTTAACTATAGTCAGCATAAAGCCCTATACTTAATCACACTGTGCCAAAAAAGAAAGGGGTGCCATGGAAAAGTCAAAGTACTTTAGAGTTATGCAAACCTAAACCTCTTGAACTGCTAGCCAAAGTAAAGGATCAATTTTGACTTGTTGATGTCAATTTGAGATATTTTGACATTCAAAATTTGATGAATTCATTTGATTTTACACAACAGAATTATGAAAATAGTAAACTAGTATAAAAAAAGTACTACTAAGATATTCTTTTCAAGAGTTAAATGAATTACATCAATTTTGAATATGAAAATATCATATATTGACTTTGAAAAAGTCAAACTGATACTCCCACAATTCCAAATTATAAGATCATTATTGATTTTTGAAATTCAATTTGATATATTTTTAAACTCAAAATTGAAATGATTCATTAAAGATTATGAAAAAAAACAAATATTATAATGAGTAATTTATAATATTCATCATTGTTTTGACTAAAATTAAAAGATTCATATAAATATTCAGCAGACGAGACATTCAAGTAGGAGCTGTTTCTTTTTGATAACTGAGAAACCTTTGACAATTGCAAAGTCCAAACTAGCATCTTGAGCCAATATAAGGGTTTTAGCCTGCTATGAAAACTAGATCGGTAGGTGATCAACCCTAGCTTAATTATGTATTCACAGACCAAACTACATATCCATGCATGTTCGACCTTATACATGCCTGAAATTAATTACAATTAAGTTCAAATCCAGTCATTATGTGCTGGGGCGTAACAGCTTGAGGTTGAGAATTCAAGTCAGAAAAAAAGGTAGAAAAGGATATAATCTATTGAGTTAATGTGAACACCATTAAAGCTATATAACTCTGACTTTGCCATCTCTAAATTTGACTTTACAATAAATAAATACCACTAACCTTGAGTTGCAGGCAGAGTATCTTTATTCAGATAAACAACGGGAATCACTTATTCAGTAAGACCTTAGCAACACACATATATATACATACATACATACATACATACATACATACATGTTATTTTTTTCTCTTTTTTGATGAGCTCAACAGAAAAGAATAAATAAACTTCAGAATATGATCGAATTTATTTTAGTATGTTCAGTCTTCAGAGAGAATTGATTGAGAATAAGTTTGCATTCAACTCTTCAGATCAGAAGGTAGGTTTGCACCTTCCCAGATTGTAGAAGAAATAATACTCATTTATTTCTGTTAGGTGTATAATTAAACATTACTAAAATGACATAATTGGCTTCATGAAGGCTGAAGCAGCACCGTCCACCAACACCTCTTGATAATAGTAAGTAGGTGTATGTTTCTTTTAAGTCATTTTAATATACTACATTTCAGTATTCTAAAAATTCCCGCCTAGGCGCTAGCCCCCCCTTGGCGCCCCTCCTAGGTGCTAGGCCCCCCTGACACCTCACCTAGGCTCAAGACGTCAAAAAAATCCCTATAGAAAATTAGGCGAGGTCTAGGCGGAGAGTTTTTTTTTATTTTATTTTAATAACTACCCAAACCAGATCTTGATATATATTTTTCTAATGATTTATCAAATTCATAATACATATTGTAGCATATCAAATCACAACAAGAAGTGAACAACAAGTCAAAATGAAAATTTTTATTATAGTTGTAATTTTTTGAACTTTTACCAACTTTAAATTATATAAATGATGATACATTTGTAATATTTAGTTTAATTCAATATAATTCTTAAATTTATGTTTTGTTTGTTTTAATATTGAATTAAATTTTTGAAATTTTAAATTTTATTATTTAATAGTTATTTTGTTTATGAATAAAACTAATACGTTAAAAATATGTTTAAACTTTGAACAATTGCAATTTTATTATTTAATAGTTATCTTGTTTATGAATAAAACTAATACGTTAAAAATATGTTTGAACTTTGAACAATTGCATGTTTATGTTTGAACTTTGAACAATTGCATGTTTATGTTTGAACTTTGACATTAACAATATGGATATGTGTTTGAACTTTAAGCAACGACCTTTATTATCTTTATTATAAGTTGTTTTGATTTATATTATTGTTTTGTTTGGATAAATGTAAGATAAAATATTAAAATTGGCTTAAAATAAAAAATCTCGCCTAGGCCCCTTAGGCCCTAGCCCCTTTTAGAACATTGCTACATTTACTGCGCTGAAGACTCAAGAATACAAGGCACTAAGGGTGTAAACGAACCAAGTCGATCCTAGTATTGAGTTACTCATATTTGGTTCACACAATTTATCGAGTATAAAATAAGGTTTGATTGAGACTCATTTAGTTACCGAGTCGAACACGATTCCGAATCGAGTCTGACCAGTTTGGACTTTTTCAATGAATATGATCCGAGTATCAATAGAAAATTATAATTTGAGAAGGTTCGGGTAATTTATCGAACTTTAAAATGTGCTCATATTTGATTCATTTATATTTCGAGTCGAGCTCGAATCGAACTTTTAATCGACCGAGTACGAATCGAGCCCGAATTATTTGCTCATTTTTACAACCTTACAAGGCACTTTCAATATACACGACGACAAGACATTATACGCTCCCTCCATCCTAAAAAGATATTAGGGTGAAAGTCAACAATAAAAGTAGTACTACGTATGAAATAGAAACCTGGAAGCTTCAATTCCTTAGGAATTAACAAGCGTGTTGTGGTATGATGTAGGACTTGCATGCTTTGTGAAATGAAAAATGGAAAAATAAATAAATTATATGCTTACATACAAAATTATTGTTCTGAGTAATGCATACCTGAGAATTCAAATCCACCAGGAATAAGATTCACCAAGATAAAGTCCACATGGGGCTAATGACCTTTCGTTCTTGAGGGGTACACCGTACATGTAATGCTTAAAAGGTACTGCATGTCAAACGAAAGATGAGATCAATATGTAATCCAAAATACAGTAACAAAATCCAACAAACTAAAGAGTTACCATCAGACTTTCGGATATCCTTTAATTCAATAATTGGAAATCCCAAACACGTTTCAATACAGTGCAATAAACAAAGCCTTGGGGACAAATAGTGTTACAACAACGTAAACAAAGAATGCCACTCTTAAAAAAAAAATTAAAAAAAAGAAAAAAAAAGAAACAAACTTCGTTAGGTGCCACTCTGCAATTCTTTTTATACAGCAAAATGGCATAGCTAACAGTTACTGCATTACAAAATAATATTGATCTCAAGTTTAATACAAAATAAGAAAGAAGAAGAAAAAAAAACAATAAATTAGACAGAGAAAAGCAATGAAAATTTATGATAGATATTCTAAGAAGTAGTAGGAACACCAATGCTTTGAAATATATTCATATATCATTATTCTGTCCATTACAAAAATATTTCCTATCATATACAAATATCAAAATCAGCTGGCTTACTGCTAAAACGGTTATCTTAACTACTCATATAGATATATTGAGATCAATTCTAGGTTTCTTCAGCGGCATTGGTGATGGAACAATCATATTGCACCGAGGGCATTTAGGGTTGCTCTTTGATATCAGCACATAAAGCAGGCAACTCGGGCAACCAGCAGCAAGAGAGGGATATGATTTCTCCTCAAAGTCCACATGATCAGTTTCTTTGATTGAAGACGATGAATTCGAAGGTGAAGAAGACTGTGACATGGATATGGACCGCTTTCTGATTGTCTCCTTCTCTGCTCTTTCAAGTGCGGATTTTACTTTGTCAAGAGTGCATACACTTTGGTATTTTGATGAAGGTGATGATGAAGAAGATTGGACAAGCTTTAGGTCCAAGCTAGTGTCATCAAACAGGCACAAAGGTTGTTTTGATGCAAGTGGAAAGTTCAAGTCTTGAAGCTTTGAAACTGTTTGATTGGTTTGGTTCTTATGTTCTGATGATGAAGCAGATGTATTTGGAGAGTTGGATCTCTGGAGATAAACCTTTCCTGACTGCAATAATTTATGGTAAAAAAATATCAATATAGGAAAGAAAAAAATGGAAGACATAGGTATGCACACACACACACCCACATATATAAATATATATATATATATATATCAAAACTCGAAAAATAAGGGTTAAATGCTCTGCTATAGAGTTATAAGAGATACAGAGGATTCTAAAATGCATGATGATATAAACAGCTGCTGCTGCAAGATTTAAATAACACATTAATTTGCAATATGATATTAACATATGATCATCCCATTACTTTAAACTTCACAGCAATCCATTTATCACAAAATTAGATTACTAACTTAAAAAGCTGCTGATGGAACTTCTTCATTAGGAAAAAGTACTGACATGCCATTCTTTTATATATAAAAATTATTAACTGACACTGAAAATTCTGAGGGGGGAAAATAAAGGTAACTCTACATGCACATAATCACGTCCACGTGCATCCAAGACTATGGAAAAGATAGACAGAATATTCATAAACGTTTCAAAGGGAATTGAAGAATCAGAAAATAAATGAATGAATCAAATCCACATAAATGTTTATAACTTTGTACTAATGGTAATCAATTCTTTTTTCTGAACATAGGAGGATACTACTACAAATCAAAAAATAAATAGAGTTTAATATAAATAAAAGCAATATTAATAGAAATTCCAAATAATAATATACATTCAAAAGAACACTCCGTTAAAAGTACCAAATTCATCTCATAATTACAACAAAACAAACATACCAAACTCATAAATTACTGTTTGATTGAGAAATGATATACTGGAAAAAGATAAGGAGATGCTAAAAACCAAAGAACAATAAAATACAAATTTTGATAAACCAAAAATGAATTCTCTTAATTTCTAATAAAATCCCCAAAATTCTCTGACAACTTTTTTTTACCAGATTTTGTAAACAACCAAACAGTGAAGATTAGGGTACCTTCAAATCGAGCCGCTTTTCATACCCAGAAGGAACTTGCAAGTCCAGGTCTACTTCTTTGGAATCAATGGTGGAACAACCACCCAGCAAATCCCGGGTAATCAGAGCCGATGATTTCGATTTCCCACTCCCCTGCTGCTGCTGTTCTTCCTTGTACCCGTTCATTGACCGAACCAGGTAGCTAACGTCAGCCGCCATCGCCATCCCTACCTATTTCTCCTTCCTATAAACAAACCCCTATTGCACACAGATTAAAATTTTAAAACCCACCTCTGAAAAACTTGAAGAAAGAGATATATAGAGAGAATTTGATGAATTCAACACAAACCCAATACATATATATAGAGAGAGAGAGGGAATACAAACACGAGTTCTACTACTAATTAAATAATACTACTAATAAATTGAAAATTACCTAGTAAAGGTGATGAGGAATTTGTAAGTATGTATGTATTTATGGAGGTGTTGGGGATTTAATGGAGGGGTAGGAGTGGAAAAGAAGGATTGGAAGTGAGGAGAGAGAAGGAGGAGGGGCCTGTCAGTAATGGCTGCATTAAATGATTCGGAAGGAAAAATAAGGAAGGGAGAGAGGTGAGGAGAGGAGAGGAGAGGAATGGAATGGTAGTGGACAATTTTGATTTATTGCGAGGCGCACACAAGCACAAATTCTATTTAAGACTCTCCCTTAACTTTTTCCTTGCGAGTTGCTCATTAATGAGACACTGACCGTTTACTTTGTTCATAATAATACTAGTAGTATTAATCTTTAATCTTTTATTTTTTTATTATATACTAGAAAATTTTAAAGACACATACTCCATATAATAAAATTTAAAACAATATTTTTAATGATAATTTTTAAAAAAATACAAGATCTAATTTATAAAATTATTATTCTTCCAAAATAATTGTACTCAAAAATAAAATAGTAGGTGCCTTTTTGGCACAATAGTGTGGTGAGATAAAATAATTTTAAATTAAAAAATTGGTTAATCTTAATACTTCCTCCAGTTTGATTTTTAAAAATTAATTTTAAATTTAAAGTGATTTAGTTTAATGTTAAAAATAATAAATCTTGTGATTAATAGTAATATTTAAGTACTTGTAATTTTCATAATTATATGACTAAAATTAAATTTATTCGTGTTATTTTTGAATTTAAAAAGTCAATATTGATCTTACATATTTCGCATAAGAAGGAGTACTATAAAGTAATTATTAAAAAAACTTTATATTTATTAAATTTAATTTCTATATTTTAGAAAATTATTGTAAAACCTTTATGAAGATTTAGACATTATAAAATAGAGTCTTGTTATGCATTACGAGAGTTATCTGTCAAATTATATCAATACATGATATTGAATATGATTATTATAAAGTTGACACATTATATCAAATATTTTATTAAAATATTACAAACTATAATTCTCTAAAAAGACATGTAAAATTATAAAATATATTATTATCCTATTAAATATATAAATTGTGCGGTCTGGATCCTAAGCTCACTCCTTATCTAACATACTTTGATCACCCGCTTTTAACAACGGACAACATATAGCAACGACGGACAACATATAGCAACATATAACATACTTTGATCATAATTTGATCCGTTATCTTAACTTTTAACGATGAACAACATATAGCGACGAAAAATATATAGCAACGACAATTCGACCTGTCGCTAAAGAAGGATGAATAAAGTATGTTAAATAAGAGATGGGCTTAAGATCCGAACCTATAAATTGTGAATATCTAGTTTATTCTATGGTTCCAAAGTTGTCATGTAGTATTGATTCTCCTTGTTTTATTTTTTTCTGTAGTTATCTCCAACGTACGGTGGTTGGCTATTTTGTTTGGGTTTCTAAACTAGTTTAGAGCAGTTAAATTTTCTTTGTATTTTACCTATATTTATATTTTATATATTGGCTTGGTCTTCTTGTTTAAAACTTTAGATTATAATTTTTTGACTTTTTTAATAAAATAATATTAATATTCACATGATTTTATTTATTTATTGACTAACGTGGGATATAAGGTAGTTAGGTATTAAATTATTTCAACCAAAATTAAATGCATTTATTAATATTAGCTTCATGAATCTGCCAGGTGGCTATATTTTGTTGAGCGACTAATTAAAACCTCCTCCGGGTTATTATCCCTCAATAAATGCATGTATCTAATCTAAACCTACCTTGAAAGAGAGAGATAGGGTTTTAAAATTTAAATTTTAAATTAGGTGGTGTAATAAATCATTAATATCGCGGCCATAAATATCTAATTAATAAAATATAATTGATTTTGAATTTATCGCTCACCCTAACAACTACATATAATTGTTGAGGCGTGATTATTTACGCCTGAATGGTTTGGTGGGACCATATTCCACGTGGAGAAAGTCTCCTCACGTAAAAATTTGTTTTGGGCAGTTCAAAACTTTTAAAGAATTTAAGATTTCTAACTGTAGTTAATTTTTAACAAAGAGTCAGGAGGATAATGTTCGATTTTCTTTTTTGAAGGATATTTAAGGTATTTCTTCTAATGAGAAATTTTACTTCCATACGAGGTCGGACCTGTAATAGAAGGTGTGATTACTATAAATATAAAGTTACACTATAATTCTTAGGTATTTTATTATTTTTTCGGCACTAAAGTTTAATACTTTCATTGTTAACCTTATTCAGTCTGTATTTATTCTCACACCAAAATTATTTTCGACGGTTTAAATCGTCAAATTTCTCCGTATAATTTTATTTATGTACAGAATTAAACACGTTATTGGTGATTCAATTCTCACCTTATTCTTGCTCTTGATATCCAAAAGTAGCATTACTATTTTTCCAATAATTTTTTTTATGGGACAGATGAGTTAAAATGGAAGTTAGGACTTTGTCATGTCCCTCTAGTTTTTGATCCCATATTAATTGCTAATGTTTTTCTAGCTGAAAACTTTTATGATGAATGACGAGGTGCTTGCATCATTTCATATTTTAGTATGACTATTTTATTAGAATTTGATGAAAAAAATAATTCAAATCGTAATAAATTATACAATGTCATATGCCATTAATGTCAAGATGACATCATTACTCAATAAATATTGTTCTATTAACAAATTTTATACTTCATCTGTCTTTTAATATATGTTATTTTAAATGATTTTAGTTTTTTAATTATTTATCACTTTATATAATAATTAATTATAATTTTTTCAAAATTACGTTTTATGAAAAAATGTTATAGATAAAAGAAAGTATGAAATAAATATGGTAATTATGAGAATAAAAACTCTACGCGGACATAAAAATTGGACATAAGTGTATTTGAATTTTATTTATTTGTATTTTGACTCCAATGATGAGTAAAAATATAAATAGGTGAAATTCAAATATATTTATGTCTAATTTTTATGTTTGTCTAAAAGAACTCTCATGAGAATTTAAGAATATTATAGACAACTGATATTATATTTAATGTTATATAATTATTTTTTTAATTTTTTGTACATAACTCTAAAACGATATATATTAAGGGACAAAAATGGTATAAATAAATAAAAATATTTGCTGACCACATGAAATTGTAGACATTTGTATCTATGACTTATTTTGTAACTTAAATAATTGAATTGTAATACAATCTGTTAACGCCAAATTTTGTACACCTGACGAAATCACCAAAACAGCATGCCAAAATCGCGCTAACGGTTGATGGAGTAATTGTTGTGAAATCAAACTCACAAAATACACTCACATAAACATAAATAAAGAAATATAAAGTATGAACACAAGATTTACGTGAAAATCCAATTGAGAAAAATCACGGAGAGATAGAGTAATCCATTATAATAATATTGGGAGTACAAGTTGATAATATGGAGAGTACAAATTGTGTATTTGTGTTGTATCTCTTGTGTGTATCCCCTAAAATCCTAGCTTGTAGCCATATATATAGAAGTCACCTTCCTCGTATCCTACTAGGAGAACGACTCCTTATCCCTCCAAATAAGAAAACACAATCTTATTTTAATAAGGACTCTCCCACTATCATAATAAATATATATGGGCCATCACCAGATCCGGACCATTAAATAGACTGAGTTGCACCATGGCTAGACCCAAAAAATCACATCCCAATATTGCCCCCCCAGTCTCTTATTTATAAGGAACTTATAAATGAGAGACTATACAAATATATCCCAACGAAACGACCATGTTTTTCGAAGAGAAAATATCACGCCTGAACTCCATGCGCCGAACTAAAATTGTTGGTTCCCCATTTTGTCGCCTCACTACTCTTGATTACTTCTAAATAGATAAACAATTGCCCTTATAATATTGCTACTAAAGTACCAACCTTATCCCAACTGAACCAACCTAATACCAACCGAACCAACCTTATACCAACCAAATATAGAGAACCAACCTTATCACAACCGAATATAGAGAACCAACCTTTATCCCAATCGAACCAACCTTATACCAACCGAACCAACCTTATCACAACCGAATATAGAGAACCAACATTTATCCCAACCGAACCAACCTTATCACAACCGAAGATATAGATAACCAACCTTATCACAACCGAATATAGAGAACCAACCTTATCACAACCGAATATAGAGAATCAACCTTATCACAGTCGAAGACATAAAGAACCAACCTTATCACAACCGAAGATATAAAGAACCAACCTTATCACAACCGAATATAGAGAACCAACCGAATATAGAGAACCAACCTTATCACAACCGAATATAGAGAACCAACCTTATTACTAACGAAGCCAAATTAGGAGTATGAGTCCAAAAACCTCCTTATCCCACCCTTGCCCCCCAGTCTCTTATTTATAAAGAACTTATTTATAAGAGACTATTCAAAAAGTCTCCATGAAATTTTTATCCTCGCGACTTTTATCCTCGGGATTTATATCCTCGGGACTTTTATGTCCTCAGGACTTTTATCCTCGGGATTTATATCCTCGGGACTTTTATCCTCGGGACTTTTATCCTCGGAACTTTTATCCTCGGGATTTATATCCTCGAGACTTTTATCCTCGGGATTTATATCCTCGGGACTTCTATGTCCTCGGGACTTTTATCCTCGGGATTTATATCCGTAGAATGTTCATCCTTTCGGGAGACCAAAACCTTCTCGAAGGACGTTTGTCCGGCCTTGTAACCCCCCCAACCTTATGTCGCCATAATATCTGTCCCGACCCCTGTGGGAGGCTTTGATCAGACTTTATATCTGCCGAAGGTAAACAGCCGACGATAAGATGAAACCGGTGTAATATAGTCCGAGGCAAACTGCAATTATCTGAAGAGGATTGTTGTTGTCCGAATTAAGTTGTTGTCCAAAGTGTCACGGATAACAATTTTTGACTGTGGAAGTGTGCTAAAATCTGAACTCTGATTCTGACTTTAGTGTCGAAGTTGGAGTTGATGTCCTTGAATACAAAGTGAAGTGGCGAATCTTTTTGGCCCTGTTTTCAGGATGAAGATTTTTTTTCATGAGCTCCTCTATTTGAGACTGCTGCTTCAATACTCCAGAGTCCTAACTATTCTTCTCTTGATTTAAGTTGCAGAACGATGAATTAGTCTCATCCTTTTATTACTCTGAAGGGATGACGATGGTGAAATCTGAAGAATGGTGAGGCTGTTTACGCTTGGCCTGCTTGAAATCTTCATCATTAACCTCTTATATTAAAAATGCCGAGTGTACAGGTTAATACTCGTGGACCTGCATGGGCCACCATTTTTATTTTTATTGTTTTTTCTTCAAGTCTTCATATTAGAGAAAATCTAAGAGATGAACGGTTTTTTGTGGGTGAACCCGGGGATTCGCGCCAGTATTGCCAAGCTCTCCACTTTTTGTTCCTTTATAATTCTGACTAATTTTGAGATCGTCCACCATGCATAGCTGATTGCCGCCATAATCCGTGAGTTATAGAAGTAGCTCTTTGTTTAAAAGTAATTATATGGGCATGACCCTGTTCGTTTCCAATCCAAAATATCGCTGCTCGATGCAAACATAGTAGAAGCTGGTATAATAAATTCTGAATCTGTTAATTTCTTTGGCTTTTGGAACTCTAAAAATTCCCTTCTATGCGAATCCATTTGATATCAGGGACAGCTGAAGCGACTGCCGAAGTGATGTCTAAAGCAAATGTCTTGGTGAAGAGAAAATAATTCGCCGAAACCGAAGTCCGAAGAGAAGGGGAGCAGACGAAGAAAGGGGGAGCAGACGAAAAAAACCTTGCCCAAATATGATTGAAGTGAATAGGCATCCTTATTTAGATCCGAAGATGAGGACTGATCCCTTGCGGGTACCCGAACTGCCTGTTGATCTCCTTTTTTTTGAAATTTTAACACGCCCATATCAATAGATTGCTTTCTGTTTCTAGATCGCGCACCATGGTGATATTATGTATGGTTGTACCTCCAACAGTTTTGCTGTCAAAATACCCATTACAGTGGATCTGTTAAAGCATATAATGAAACTGAGGAATCATCCAAAAACCCAAGTTGGGTTTTTTGTCATATTAGTTTGAACAGTAAAAAGGGAAATCAGAAAATTTTAATAGCGAATAGTATAGGGATTTATTCAGAACCCAGATCAAGAAAGTTGAGACCCTTGTGATAATACATGATTCGAGTAGATTAAGGAGTTGTATGTGATGACATAGAAAAGTGGCTCCCTCCTTCCCACTTTCCAAAAGAAAGACTGGAGAGACATGAAATATTTTATATAAATAGTATATAATTTATGTTAATTTATACTGCCCTGTGGCTGTCCAGTCCATGTTACAAAATCAGAAAAGAGTTCAGGACCTTTTATGTACGAAATTTATATTATATCACAGGTAAGGTAATAGCAATAATCAGGATAATTTAATTAATAAGAAAGAATCACTTATCTTTTTTTGTGTAGGATCTCCTTCTTGGTGAATCGGTGATTTTTCGAATAGAATATTTTTTCCTACAGACAGCACCAATGTTAACGCCAAATTTTGTATGCCTGACGAAATTACCAAAACAGCAGGCCAAAATCACGCTAACGGTTGATGGAGTAATTGTTGTGAAATCAAACTCACGAAATACACTCACATAAACATAAATAAAGAAATATAAAATATGAACACAAGATTTACGTGGAAACCTAATTGGGAAAAACCACGGAGAGAGAGAGACTAATCCACTATAATAATATTGGGAGTACAAGTTGATAATATGGAGAGTACAAGTTGTGTATTTGTGTTTTATCTCTTGTGTGTATCCCCCTAAAATCCTAGCTTGTAGTCATATATATAGAAGTCACCTTCCCCGTATCCTACTAGGAGAAGGACTCCTTATCCCTCCAAATAAGGAAACACAATCCTATTTTAATAAGGACTCTCCCACTATCATAATAAATATATATGGGCCATCACCAGATTCGGACCATTAAATAGACTGGGTTGCACCATGGCTAGACCCAAATAATCACTTCCCAACACTATCTAACATGACATGATATCTGCTTTAAGTGGTTTTGGCTCTCAAAAAAACTCCGGTGGTCCCAGCTTCTTGAACTGCTTAGCGGTGACCGTCTGAGAGTTGTCAGTGTTTCCACTTGCATTTTGGACAGGAGCCGTCCTCGCCTGATGTTGCATGAATTGCATAAAACCTCTGAACATCCCATCATTCACCATTTCATTGGTGTTATTGTTTACATGAGGATTATTGTCTTCTTGTTGCACATTATCCTGGGTATTAATCTGTAGTGACTCAACGGTCTCATGTGTTTCATTGCTTATCTCAACATTTTCGGATTCCATTTTCAAATACTGCCACAAAACAATGGTTAATTATCATATCACATATTATCCCTATACTCTAACCGACCAATTAAATACCAAATAAACTTAGGTAGGTCATACTAGCGAAGGAATTCCCCGTCTCTCCCCTCCTAGTTCTTGTCTCACATCTCAGCCAGGGATCATATCCCTAAGTTTTGATACCAACTGTGATGCTCCCAAAACAGGTATACATCACCTATCTTGAGTCGACAAATACATGGTACATAATACAAATACAAACTTAATTATACAAACGTCGTGTAATATACGACAAAACATATGTTATGAGTTTTAATAAGAATATTGTCATCTAGACAATATCCACACTCAATGGAGTCCTCATTACATTTATTGTCACACTGTTTAACAGAATAGTGAGGACTACTAATGCTATCATCTGGACCGTCACTCCGTTCCCCGACTAGTCCCGGCTACGTTCTCATTTCCTGAAGAGAACAGTGAAAGAAAGGGTGAGCTCAACTAACCCAGTAAGAAATATTATGACTAAGATAATGCAGAATAAATTATTATTAGTTTTTAACAATGTTAAACTGATAAAATACAATAGACATCAAGTTTAACTGCAGCAGAATAAGCAATCCATTAAAAGAGTCAAGTAGAGCATAATATCTATTATCTTCTATGATTTAAAATATTTTCATCAATTTTTAACGTTGAGACTCAACTTAATAAATAAACCACATCATCGAGTCATCCCTGCACTACGGGCCAAGGATATTCATTAAATCATCAATGGTCATGATTATACCGAATAATCCCTGGTCATAATCATACCAAAAACTGCCCATCAATGCACTACAGGCCACTAAGGACTTTTACCACATCATTTATAACATTACAGGTCATGATTATACCGAATGAACCCTGGTCATAATCATACCAAGTCCATCTATGCTCATAAACCAAAGATGACTTTCATCACAATATAAGCATGATGATGATGACAATGACATAATAATTAAAAAAACAAGTTCAAGAATAAATTTTAAAGATTTATAAGTTAATTTATCCTGAAATCAATTACGTATAAATTGTCAACATGATACTGCTTTGTAGAGTAAAATTCAAGAATACTTAGAAGAATATTTCCATGAAAAGATAAGCGCAAATATCCAGGATATTCTACTAATGTCATGGAGTATAGAAGCCAAAACTTTAACCAACTGAGTATAATAGAATATATGAAACTGCAATGGATTTTCGTCCGCCATGCGGTAATCCACGTAGACAGATCATTTCCACAATTTAATAAGGAATGAATATAAAAGATCATTCACCATGCATGTGGTAATCCACGTAGACAGATCATTTCCACAATTTAATAAGGAATGAATATAAAAGATCATTCACCATGCATGTGGTAATCCACAAATACAGGTTATTCCAACAGAATAATAAAGAATGGAATAACAAAAGAATTCACCATGCATGCGATAGACCACACAGACATGTTACTCCCAACAGAATAATAAAGAATGGAACCAGGTAATGCGTAATCTGCACAGACAGGATATTCCAACAAAATAATAAAGAATGGAACCAGGTAATGTGTAATCCGCACAGACAGGATATTCCAACATAATAATAAAGAATAGAATAACAACAGAATTCACCAGGCATGCGATAGACCGCACATATAGGTTATTCTAACAGAATAATAAATAATAGAACCAGGTCATGCGTAATAAGCACAGACAGGATATTTCAACAGAATAATAAAGAATGGAATAACAACAGAATTTCACCATGTATGTGGTACTTCGCATAGACAGGTTATTCCAACATAATAATAAGGAATGGAATAACAGAAGAATTTCACCATGTATGCAGTACTTCGCATATACAGGTTATTCCAACAGAATAATAAAGAATGAAATAACAGAAGAATTTCACCATGTATGCGGTACTTCGCATAGACAGGTTATTCCAATAGAATAATAAGGAATGGAATAAAAATAGCTCTCTTCATGAATACGAAAGAAATAATACCCCTTACCTCAAAAGAAGACTGGATACTAGAATAGTGAGGTAGCAGACTTCTCTTTTTCTTTCTCTCTATAATAATTGCTCTATAGCTTTAGTGTTCGATAATTGCAAGTTTTCGGGCTCGAAATATTACAGTATAATACCTTCATCTTTTTCTTCATTTTTAATTTAGTCCTGCAAGTATTATCAAATTTGTACCACCTCCCCTAATAGTAAATCATGTGAATCAATAGTAAATCATGTGACTCAATAGTTCTAAACATGTGAAAAAATTAATTATAGTATAGTACCTTCAACTATACCTCTATTTTTAATTTAGTCATGCAAGTATTATCAATTTTGCACCACCTCCCTTAATAGTACAAGAATGTGAATCAATAGTACACACATGTGAACAAATAGTTATAATTATGTGAATTAATAGCAATTAATTTCTTATTTATCCGATTAATTACCTGATTGGTCAATATAACCTCTAGACATCAATTATTATCGAAATAAATGTCGATTTTCACTAACACTAATAATTTCAACACAATGGAACTATCAATTTTATCTTTAATCAACACGAACTTATTCATCATTAATATTATAACTCACAATATTTAACAATCAGGTCGTTCCCAGGAAAGAAGGGGCTTTTCGATAAGGATTTCTCCTTATTGGCGCGCAATTAGGTGACCAAACCTCTCCTTGACAGAACTTCTAGACATTGTCAATATTGCAAATAATAATAAGAATAATCTTGTCGTCTCAATTATTGATTTAATAATAATAAATATTATGGAGATGATACTGTGACAATAATTGAATCAATAATATGAGAAATATGATGCATCAATTACTATAGTAATAATTGAGTATAACTGAGTGACTTCTCACGTAAGCATCAATAATCAATACCGTGTGCTACTATGCAACCACGCGTATTACTGTACTTTTACTGCCGAGTAGTTCAACAGTTTTAACGGTAACACTTCCGCCGTTATTTTTATAAAAAGATAATTCTGTCGTTTTCTTACTACGACAATACTTCCGTTGTGGGGTCCTCCAATGATTATGTCGTTGTAAGTATATTCCCTGTTAAAACGAATATTCCCCGACCAATCGAATATTTTATAACCACTTGCTTACTTTGCAAAATTTGTAAATATTACCCACAACTATAACATTATATTATATCCACGCCATAATATTCAAAAATATATTTCGAGAGAAATTAATCTTTATTTATAAAAGTTGGGGTCTTACATATTTGCATTAGCAGTCCTCACTATTTTGTAAAATATTGTGAAAATGAATGTAATAATATTGAATTTGAGTTTGGATATTGTCTAGAAGACAATATTCGTGTTGAAACTCCCAGCTTATATTTTGTCGTACTTTACATGACAGTTGTATAATTAAGTTGTATTTGAATTCTGTACCATGTATTTGGTGACTCAAAATGGGTGATGCATACATATTTTGGGGGCGTCACAGTTGGTATCAAAGCTTAGGGATATGATCCCTGGCTGAGATGTGAGATTAGAACTAGGAGGGGAGAGACGTGTAATTTCTTCGCTAGTATGACCTACCTAAGTTTATTTGTTATTTAATTGGTAGGTCAGAATATAGGGATACTATGTTGTATGTCAATTAACCCTTGTTTTATGGCAGTATTTAAAAATGACATCCGAGAATGTTGAGAATAGCAATGGAGCACATGAGACCGTTGAATCACCAACGATCAATAACCAGACAAATGTGCATCATGAAGGCAACAATCCTCATGCAAACAATTAAAACCAACCAAATGATAAACGACAGAATTTTTAGGGGCTTTCTGCAATTCATGCAACATCAGGCGAGAGAGACTCCTGTCCAAAATGCAAGTGGAAACACAGGCAACTCTCTGACGGTCACCGCTAAGCAATTAAAGGAGCTAGGACCACCAGAGTTTTTGGGAGAGCCAAAACCACTTAAGACGAAGGCATGGATAAAGCAGATCATCAAGATATTTGATGTTTTGGGATGCTCCGAGGAGCAAAAGGTTCTTTTTTCCACTTTCGTGTTGCGAGGAGAGGCAGGTTATTGGTGGGAATATGTAAAGCGTACTCAGCCTGCCACACTGTAGATGTCTTGGGAGAAGTTCCAAGAACTGTTCAACGATAAGCACTTTCCCGAAAGTATTCTTCACATGAAAGAGGTAGAGTTCATCAAGCTGGAGCAAAATAATATGACCGTGTCGCAATAAGAAGCTAAGTTTGCCGAGTTGTCCCAGTTTGCGTCCCACTTAGTTGATAATGAAGAGAGAATGACGCGGATGTTTCTAAGAGGTTTGAAACCCGAGATACGTCAATATACCTTATCTCTTACAAACTGTGTTTGTATTCAGATGTTGTAAATAGGGCTCAGTTATTGGAGCGCGATAATGAGTAAACCCAACCAAGAGAGAGCAGCCGACAAGTCGATAATACCAGTGGTAGCAGTCATCGAAGTGGTGACAACAAACGTGGATGGAAATGCCAGAAATGGTAACCACTTCGGTGGTAATCATGGTCAAGACAATAAAAGTGGATTTTCAAGAAGATGAGATTCAACAATGATGGAAAGACGTCAGCACCAACACCCGTTGTTAAGGAAGGAGAAAAACCATTTATCATATGCTTCAAATACAGAGGGGAGGGACATATCAGTCTAAACTGTACGCAGCAGTCCAAGACGTGTTACAATTGTAAAAGAGAAGGTTACCTAGCTTGATTTTGTCGTGCAGGGAAGCCTAGTCCAGCTGGGATGAAGGCACCAAAGGCCATTCCAGAAAAATCAAAAACAGTAGTTCAAGGGAGAGCGTTTATCGTAACCTTTCAGAAAGCAAGTAACCCGAACGAGGTTATCATATGTAAGCTAATCGTAAACTCTAACGAATTCTATATCTTATTTGATATTGGTTCTACCCATTCTTTTATTTCTCTTACTTGCGCTCAACGTTTAAATTTGACTTCGGAGAAATTAGACTTTGACTTATTTGTTGAAACTCCGTTGGAAAAAACCTTCATTACATCCACTGTTTATAAGTATTGTTTGGTTCAAATCGGTACCCTCACATTACCTGTGGATCTTATTTCATTGAAAATACTTGCATTTGACGTAATTCTAGGAATTGATTGGTTAACTACTCATCATGCAAAAATTAATTATTTTAGTAAGGTTGTTAGCTTTCATATTCCTAACCAAACTATTATGTGAATTCAAGAAACCAAACCATTAAAATCAATCATTGTCATCTCAAGCCATAAAGTTATTCGTTTATTGAAAAATGGATGTCAAATTTTCTTAGCTCATGTCACGGATTTAAACAAAAATACGTCAGTTTTGAATGATATTTCTATTGTTAATAAATTTTGTGACGTATTCCCTGAAGAACTTCCTGGCCTACCCCTAGAGCGTGAAATTAAATTTTATATCGACCTTAAACCCGGTACAAAACTCATTTCCAAAGCCCCATATCGAATGGCACCTATTGAACTTTAGGAGTTAAAAATCTAACTGCAGGAATTGTTAGACATCGGTTTCATTCATCCTAGTACGTCGCCTTGGGGTGCTCATATTCTATTCGTGAAGAAGAAAGATGGAAGTATGCGACTTTGTATTGATTATCGGGAATTAAACCATGTCACTATCAAAAATAGGTACACGTTGCCACACATTGATGAACTGTTTGACCAGTTGCAAGGCGCCAAATTCTTTTCAAAGATCGATCTTCGTTCTGGATATCATCAGTTGAAGATTAAAACTGATGACATTCCAAAGACTGCTTTCAGAAATCGGTACGGGTATTATAAATTCCTAGTTATGTCTTTTAGATTGACTAATGCTCCTGTTGCCTTCATGGATATGATGAATCAAGTATTCAAGGAATATGTGGATCACTTTGTGGTTGTCTTTATTGATGACATCCTCATTTACTCCAAAAGCCATGAAGATCATAAACAACACTTGAGCCTGATACTCCAAAAGCTTCGTGAGAACAAGTTATATGCCAAGTTGAAAAAATGGGAGTTCTGGCTTGAGGAAGTAGCATTTCTTGGACATGTGATATCAAATCATGGAATATATGTTGACCCGACAAAGATTGGAACAATTCAAAGCTGGGAGCAACCTAAAGCAGTGACCGAAGTACGTAGCTTTCTCGGCTTAGCTGGTTATTATCGAAGATTCGTAGAAGAGTTTTTTCGAATCGCTACTTCATTAATTCGGCTGACTCGGAAAGATAAAAAATTTGGTTGGAGCGAGGAATGTGAGAAGAGTTTTCAAGAACTCAAGAGAAGACTCATTTCAGCACCTGTTCTGACAATACCATCTTGCTCGGAGGGATTTGTCATCTACAGTGATGCTTCGGACAAATGGTTAAGATGTGTTCTCATGCAACATGGGAAAGTCGTAGCATATGGCTCTCGACAACTCAAAGAATATGAGAGGAATTATCCTACTCATGATCTAGAGTTGGCAGCAGTCGTTTTCG
The DNA here is from genome assembly GCA_020205505.1 of Panax japonicus. NCBI lineage: Eukaryota > Viridiplantae > Streptophyta > Magnoliopsida > Apiales > Araliaceae > Panax > Panax japonicus. The sequence continues at coordinate 6,713,563 of CM035110.1, read as the reverse complement.
CACTTAAGATCTGGAGCCATTACCTGTATGGGAGAAAGTGGAGATTTATACGGATTAGAAAAGCCTCAAATATTTCTTCACCCAAAAGTAACTCAACATGCGACAACAACGTTTGCTTGAACTGTTGAAAGATTATGATCATACCATTCAATATCATCCTGGAAAAGCGAACGTGGTAGCTGACGCATTGAGTAGAAGATCATATGCGGATACGAGTGCGATATTGTCAACACAAAGGATGGAGATAGAGATAAAGATTCCAGGGACCCACGTGATGATGTCAAATATACGAGTAGAATCGACTTTAATCGATAAAGTTAAAGCTGCTCAAGCTAAAGACCTGGAGCTGATGCGTATGAGGAAGAAAGTGCAAGAAGGTGCTATTTGAGAAGCAAGAATCGATGAAGAATGAATACTACAAGTCAACTGTAGACCATGGTGATGGTTCCTAACGACCCTGATTTAAAGTATAAAATCATGGCCATGGTGATGGTTTGTATGAAAAAATTTAACTTCTGTTTTATTTTGCTTCCGCACATTTTATGTGATTACATGATCGCATGATTGCGCTGTATACAAACCTAACAGATATATCATCTCACTCCCGATCCTCACTCAATTATATATATATATATATATATATATATATATATATAACTTTTCTAAAATGAACATTTTGTGCATATATAAATTATAAGTGGAAATTGATATTTTGTTTGTACCCTTTCATAAATGTTTTGAAGAGAGAATGTGGTTGCAGATTTAATGAATAAAGTTGAAGAGATTATTGGAGATAATTTTTCTGATATAACTCACACATTTGAGTATCTCATTTGTATTATTATTAAAAAATTACTAAAATGTTTGTTGGAAATGAACATGTCATTAATTAATTTGGTACCGATTCCTTCCATTAGTTATGACTTTTAAGGATGAAACGTAGTAGTCGGTTGGATTATTAGTCACGGGCGTGTTCCCTGCGTGCACAAGTTTCATTTGTAGTCCATCATTTTAAGTACTAGTAGTAGACTAGACTAGACTAGATGCATACGACATTGATGAAAATGACCCACATTTATTAAATGGGGACCCCAATCACATTAAATACCAACTTTGGAATTTTTCAGGATATCTAATTCTAGTACCACTCATCATTATTTTTGAAATACACAATAGCCAAATAAAAATAAAAATAAAAATGAGAACAGATATTCTGTTCCCATTTTCTCTATTTTTTTGTGTTCTTTCATTTAAATTTTGATACATATCTTTTTATTTAATATTAAATAATTCTAAAATTAAATAAAAGGTTAGGTATCAAAATTTAAGTGGGGGACACAAGGAGAACAGGAAAAATAGGGACAAAAAATCTGCTCTCAATAAAAACATTATTTTCTTTTAATTATTACTATTAAAATAATCGTTCAATTTCATTTTATCTGACGTTTTAGAGGTGAGCACATATATCAAAAAATCTAATTACTATTAATTAAATATGTTATCAAATGCTCAGAACACCCACTCTCTTTTTTTACGTCATCTCACTCTTTTCTTCTTTCTTTTTTTTTTTAATTACTTTCTGCCTAAATTTTTTGTTAGTTCTCTTTTTTGTTTTTCACCATTTTTTTTATAATTAAAAAGTTGTTAGTATTTAGATTACGTATGGTTTTATAAAGCAAAACAAATTAAATTATATTAACCGTAGATATAGAGTTAAAAAAAATTAATTATTTCTACTTTTTATCTGAAGAATACATTATTATATTAAAAAGAAGAATAAGTCTGGGCGGACATGATTATTAGACAGCTTTATTGGACAGTTTTAATTATATTTATTTATTTGTTTTTTTACCAGTGACTCTTAAAAAATGTATAGTATTTATTTCAACAGAAATTTTTATAAAATATAATATTTTAAATATAATTTAGATATATATACAAATATAAGATTATACAGAATACATAAAGATGTCCAATAATCATGTCCGCGTAGCATTACTCTAAAAAGAATGATTACAAGAGAGAGAGTCAAATAAGGAAAGAAAAAAAAAAGGAGAGACTTAATCAGATAGGAAGGAGAGAGAAAGAAAAGAAGAGATTCAAGATAGTGGATTGCACGTATATTCATAAAGAAGATAAGGAGCATTGAAATTGTTTATAATTTATTTTAGATTTAAATATAATTTATTATTTTAAATTATATGATATATTTTATTTGGGTGATTCATTTTTTAATATTATCAATTAAATGATTGAACTATTACTTTTTTTTGATTTCAATTAATTAGGTCTGTCACGTCAACAATTGTTGGCGTGGCTATTTGAGTAAGACATGGTTGAACTGATGTGTAAAAAAAAAAATTTAAATTTTTTATTAAACATTTATGATATATTTTAAAGGACAAAATGATCGATCCGTTTTATATTAAATATTAAAACTTATCAAAAACATGAAAAGCTAAAACTTCGATCAAGATTCACTGAACTTCGATCCAAAAAAATCCTTAGGTCTCAAATTTTAATTTTTTTCAACGATTCGAACGAATGGGAATGGAATTCTTCTCCATTCTTCCATTGAATTAATGTTCCAAAAATGCTTTTTGTTTGTCGCTAGATGCCTTGTCCCTTTCATTTTTATGGAGATATCTTTCACTGACATGCTGATCTTACTTTTGGTTTAGAGCACAAGGAATACCAGAACTTACAGGTATGAAGCTCGGACTGGCAAAGATGACGATGTTACTGAAATTCTTCCTGTTGAAATGACATTGCTTGGACATGATTTTCTCACTACTGAAATTTCTGCTCATCCTAGGCATAACAAGAAAATGAAACCCCATCAAATTGAGGGCTTTAATTTTCTGATGATCGAGTAACCTGGTAACTGATAATCCGGGGAGGTTGCATTCTTGCCCATGCTCCAGGATCTGGTAAAACTTTCATGATCATTACTTTTCTTCAGAGTTTCATGGCGAAGTTTCAAAAGCTCTTCTCTCATCCTCCATATCCAATCCAACCAGGGGCGAAGCTATGCAAAAAATGTGGGGTCAATTGACCCCACTCAATTTTTGAAAGCACTTAAATTTTTTTTTATCCTACTCAATTTTTGGTCCCACTCAGACCTTTTTTTTAATTAGAGATATCCAAACGGTCAAGCCTCAGTCCTAAATCTCATACATCAATATATGTTCAGCACGCCACAAAATAGAGAGAGAAGGGGCAAAGCCAAATCGCAAAAGGCAAAAGCCAAACCGTGAACCATCAAAGCCTTTCGCGAATAGTCGGAGTGGGTACTGGTGACTAGCGAGCCGCGAGTGTGAAGACTGGAGTGCGACTCTATTCTACTGTGACTCTCTATTACTCTTTCTTCAATTTCTCCAACCTCAGTTTTATTTTCAGAAATTAATTATAATTTCTCCCTTTTGTTAGTATTATTAAATTGGATATTTGGATGCATTTGTCTGACCCGAAAGTATAAAGTATTAAAAAAATTTGGCTCGGGGCCAGTGCCCCCAAACCCCCGCCAACTTTTTTATAACTTACTAATAATTTTGACCCCACTAGTATACCATCCTGGCTTCGCCACTGAATCCAACCACTTCCACTTTGACAGATCCATCTAGACTAACCCCTTTATCTTCTCTATGGGCACATGGGGAATGGGAAACGGGGGAGCGGGGAAGGGAACGACAGGGGTTCAACGTAGACCTGACAATATAGTTGATTAACCGTCGGATCAATTCATATTAACTGAAATTAAATGGGTTGATTAACTATTTTTATTTATTTGGGTTAGGTAAAGTTTGAAACCATATTTAAAAAAAATATAGTTACAACCCGATTAACTATTTTTCGACCCATATTTTATTTCAAATCTAAATCAAAAGTTATTTTCATCTATATTTACATATTCAAGAAGTTCAACCACCCACGCACCCACGCACCCACCCCACCTGTGACACCCCCAAAATAGGTATACATCACCCATTCTGAGTTGTCAACACACGGTTCAGAAACAACTACAACTTTATTATTACAACATGTAAACTATGAGTTTAAATACAGATATTGCCATCAAGACAATATCCACATACAAATAAATCCCCATCATAATTATTGATACATTATTTTACAAAAATGGTGAGGACTACTAAATAACTCTCCCTAGAACCTTCATTCCATACCCCGACTCGTACTCGCTATATTCTCGCCTCCTGAGAAGAAAAATGGAACAAAAAGGAAAAAGGGTGAGCTCAACTAGCCCAGTAAAAAATATTATGACTAAGATAATATACAACAAATTATCGTTAGTCTTCAACAGGGAAAAATCTGATAGAATACAATAGACAACAAATGTTAAATCAATATTTGCAGCGGAAAATATTAATTCATAGAAGAGTTACGTAGAGAATGAAATCTACTAATATCTATGAATTTAACAGTCCATCATCAATATTTTTATCCCTGTAACACCAATCAATATATATCTGGAATCATATATTCATCCTTGCACTACAGGCCAAGGACATTCATCAGTTGGTCATGTTCATCTAAACACCTGTTCATCTTTGCACTACGGGCCAAAGATATTCATCAGAAATCATTCATCTTTGCACTACAGGCCAAAGATATTCATCATAAATCATTCATCTTTGCACTACAGGCCAAAGATATTCAATAATATCATCATTTAAGACTGAGGATAATGAAAAATATTTTTAAAGAAACGAATCCAGTGAAACAAAATGACAAGGATTAAGGATTAAGGACTCGTACTTTGTTTAGTCACGACCAAAAATACCTCAAAAATAATCATAGTGGTGTAAAATTCAAGAATGATCAAAACATGGATACAATCAAAACTAGTATCCGAAATAGATATTTTAGACAAAAAGAAGAAATTTTATTTTTCGGTGAATAGTGCCGTATTTGTGAGTAGTATCGTATACGTGAATAGTGTCGTATACGTGAATAATAACTTCGACACCAAAAGATAGTAATTTCACAAAAAAAACATCCTCACGCTTCATGAATAGTACTCGTGAATAGTAACTCGTGAATAGTAACTCATGAATAGTAACTCGTGAATAGTAACTCATGAATAGTAACCCCGACATGAAAAAGTTCCAAATTTGATAAAAAGTTTAGATCAATACTTCGGCATAATGATATTAGAAGAAATAATATCATTTTAAAAAAATAATATCCCTTACCTCGGAAGATCAGTACTTCTAGTTGAAACACCGGATATAGGCTATGACTTGAACTTACTCCGTATAGCAATACTCAAAGTATACTCAAAATACTCACAAGAATACGCTCGATAATATAGAGAGAGAAAACTTCAGTTTCTGGTGTGATTTTCAATTCTAACCTAAGCACCTATTTATAGGAAATTGCTTAGAACACCAAAGCAGAAAATTTATTATAATATTAATATATTTAATAATCTTCTACGCCCACTTTGACAACTGATTTCAGATCATAAAACACATGCTAGGGCTGCCCATTCAACAAAAAAAACGTTTTTATTAATATAAATATTTAAAACTTCCAAAAATCAATTATTTCGGAGCTTTAGAACTTCAATAATTCATAATAAATAGCCCTTTTGTCAGAAAATTCGAATCTCGCGAGTTTTTATAGGAAATTCAATTCTGCACAACTTTGCAGAAGGAAGTTTTTCCAAATTCCAAACAGAAATTGACCAAAATTCACAAACGGGCGATTTTACAGGCTATAATCAAATTTCAGTCAATAAATGGGGTCCACCGACATGTTTAACATGTTTTAAATATTTTTGGTAACAAAAATACTCCTCCTCCACATATACTCATATATCCCACATTCATCGTAAAAATATCATCGTTAATATATTATTAAAATAATATATTTAAATGAATTATTTTATCAGAAAAAGATAAAATATTAATTTTCAACAATTGTCACATTAAAATTTTCTCCATCTATATCCACATAAAATCAATATTTTTCTCATCATATAAATCAATAATTTAATTATTCACAAATAATATTACAGAATCACAATACTGACAACCAGGCCGTTCCCAGGAAAGAGGGGGCTTTCCAATAAGAATTTCTTCTTACTGGCGCGCAATTAGGTGACCAAACCTCTCCTTAGACAGAACTTTCTAGACATTGCCAATAATGTTATCTAATAATATTATTCAGATAATATGAATTATTGATTCGATAATGACAAATACTGTGTAATGACAATTATTGAAACAACAACAATATAAAATATCAACGCAGCAATTATTGAATCAATAAAATAAAGTAATGAACAGTAATTACTGTAACCATTATTGAGTAGTGCCTTCGTAAGAGTCAATAATTGGTGCAATACCGTGTGCTACTGTGCAACAACACGTATTACCGTATTTTAACCACCGAGTATTCCAACAGTGTAAACGGTAACAACTACGCCGTTATTTTTAACAACTTATATTTGTCGTTTTCTTCCTCCAATCGCTTTCCGTTATGGGCCCACACATGACTGCGCCGTCGTACGAATATTCCCCGACAGTACGAATATTCCACGACCAAACGAATATTCCCCGACAACAATGAATATTTTATATTATTTTGAAATATTTACATATTTTACCCATAACTATCCACATTAATCACATCAACCCTTACTATTTCAAAATAATAATTAGAGGAAATTAAATTTCATTTATTAATTATTTGGGGTCTTACAACCTCCCCTCCTTATGAAATTTCGTCCTCGAAATTGACATACGTACCTGGTGTTTCGAAAAGGTGAGGATACCTCGCTTTCATTTCCGTTTCCAACTCCCAGGTCATTTCTTCTATAGCATGATTTCTCCACAAAACTTTAACTTGTGGTATTACCTTCGTGCGTAGGACATGCTCCTTCCTATCCAAGATCTTGACAGGTACCTCCTCATACGTTAAGTCTTCGGCTATCTCGTCCGGTTCTAACTCAATGACATGGTTCGGGTCTTTCACATATTTACGAAGCACAGATATATGAAAAACATTATGAACACGAGACATACTTGGAGGTAACGCGAGTCTATAGGCTACATTTCCTACTCGGTCAAGAATTTGAAATGGACCAATAAATCGTGGATTGAGCTTTCCTCTTTTCCCGAATCTTGTAACTCCCTTCCATGGGGCAACACGCAACAATACATGATCCCCAACACTAAATTCCACGTCCTTTCGATGAAGATCCGCATAACTCTTTTGTCGATCTTGTGCCGTTTGTATACGTTGTCGAATCATTTGGATCTTTTCGGTAGTCATACGTACTAACTCGGGTCCCAACAATGTTGCTTCACCCACCTCATCCCAACATATTGGAAAGCGACACTTTCGTCCATATAATGCTTCAAATGGAGCTACACCTATACTTGCTTGATAACTGTTGTTGTACGAGAATTCCACCAATGGTAAATACTTATCCCAACTGCCCTTGAAATCTAGGACACAGAGTCTTAATAGATCTTCAAGAGTTTGAATAGTCCTCTCTGATTGTCCGTCCGTTTGAGGATGGTATGCCGAACTGAATCGCAAATCTGTGCCCATAGCTTTTTGCAAGCTAACCCAAAATCTTGAAGTGAATCTTGGGTCACGATCCGAAACTATGGATACTGGCATGCCATGCAATCTCACAATCTCATTTACATACATTTGAGCAAGACGTTCAAGGGAATAAGTCTCCCGTATCGGCAAGAAATGAGCAGACTTGGTTAATCTATCAACAATAACCCAAATAGCATTGATGCCTTGAGAAACCGTGGGAAGACCCGTAACGAAATCCATAGTAATATGTTCCCACTTCCATTTCGGAATCTCAAGTGGTTGCAATGGTCCCTTAGGCACTTGATGCTCCGCCTTTACACGTTGACAAGTTAAACATGTTGAGATAAACTTTGCAATCTCTCTCTTCATATTGTTCCACCAAAATGTATGTCGAAGATCACGATACATTTTGGTACTTCCAAGATGGATTGCAAATGGTGTATTGTGTGCCTCCATCATGATCTTATACTTTAAATCAGAGTCGTTAGGAACACAAAGTCTGGAGTGGACTCGAAGTATTCCCTCTTCATCGATTCTCGCTTCTGGAATAGCACCTTCTTGTACTTTCTTCTTCATATGCATCAACTCCGGATCGGTGGCTTGAGCAACCTTAACTTTTTCTATTAAAGTTGGCTCTATGCGTATACTTGACATCATCGTACTCATTCCTGCATATGATCTTCTACTCAATGCGTCAGCTACCACGTTTGCTTTTCCAGGATGGTATTGAATAGTGTGGTCGTAATCTTTTAATAGCTCGAGCCAACGTCGCTGTCGCATGTTGAGTTCTTTTTGAGTGAAGAAATATTTGAGGCTTTTATGGTCTGAATATATCTCCACTTTCTCCCCATATAGATAGTGCCTCCAGATCTTTAGCGCGAAAACGACTGCTGCCAACTCTAGATCATGAGTAGGATAATTCCTCTCATACTCTTTAAGTTGTCGCGAGGCATAGGCTATGACTTTCCCATGTTGCATGAGAACACATCCTAACCCTTTACCCGAAGCATCACTATAGATAACAAATCCATCCGTACCAGATGGTATTGTTAGAACAGGTGCCGAAATAAGTCTCCTCTTAAGCTCTTGGAAACTCTTCTCGCATTCTTCGCTCCAAACGAATTTTGTATCCTTCCGAGTTAGCTGGGTTAATGGAGTAGCAATTCGAGAAAACCCTTCCACGAATCTCCGATAATAACCAGCTAAGCCAAGAAAGCTACGAACTTCAGTCACCGTCTTCGGTTGCTCCCAACTCTGTATTGCTTCAATCTTCGCCGGGTCAACAGATACTCCATGTTTTGACACCACATGCCCAAGAAATGCTACTTCCTCAAGCCAGAACTCGCATTTCTTTAACTTGGCATATAGCTTGTTTTCACGAAGCCTTTGGAGTACCAGCTTCAAATGGTGCTCATGATCTTCACGGCTTTTGGAATATATGAGGATGTCATCAATAAAGACAACAACAAATTGGTCTAAATAATCCTTGAATACTCGGTTCATCATATCCATGAAAGCCGCAGGAGCATTAGTCAATCCGAAAGACATGACTAAAAATTCATAATGCCCATACCGAGTTCTGAAGGCAGTCTTTGGAATATCCTCAGTTCTAATTTTCAGCTGATGATATCCAGAACGAAGATCGATTTTTGAAAAGAATTGTGCTCCTTGTAACTGGTCAAACAAGTCATCAATACGAGGTAGAGGATACCTATTCTTGATAGTGACATGGTTCAATTCCCGATAGTCAATACAAAGTCGCATACTCCCGTCTTTCTTCTTTACGAATAAAACAGGAGCACCCCAAGGAGATGTACTAGGACGAATGAAACCGATGTCCAACAATTCCTGTAGTTGGACCTTTAACTCCTGAAGTTCAATAGGAGCCATTCGATATGGGGTTTTAGAAATGGGCTTTGTACCAGGTTCAAGATCAATAAAGAATTCAACTTCTCGTTCTGGGGGTAGACCGGGAAGTTCTTCAGGAAATACGTCAGGAAAGTCAATAACAACAGGAATATTATTCAATTTTGACGTGTCTTTATTTAAATCCATAACATGGGCTAAGAAAGCTTGACATCCGTTTTTCAATAAACGAATAGCTTTATGATTAGATATGACAGTGATTGATTTTAATGGTTTAGTTGCCTGAATTCGAACAACAGGTTGATTAGGAATATGAAAACTAACAACCTTACGAAAACAATCAATTTTGGCATGATGAGTTGTTAACCAATCAATCCCTAAAATCACATCAAAAGCAAGTATCTTTAAAGAGATCAGGTCAACAGGTAAGGTGATGGTGCCAACTTGAATCAAACAAGATTTATAAACAGTGGATGTGATAAAAGTTTCTCCTAACGGAGTTTCCACAGATAGGTCAAAGTCTAATTTCTCCGGAGTCAAGTTTAAACGTTGAGCGCAAGCAGGAGAGATAAATGAATGGGTAGCACCGGTATCAAGTAAGGTATAAACTTCGCAAGAATTTATAAATAGCTTACCCGTGATCACCTCGTTTGGGTTCCTCGCATGTTGACCAGTCACAACAAACGCTCTTCCAGGAACCATTGACTTTGGCTTTTCTGGGACAGTCTTTTGAGTCACCGTCCCCGCTGAACTAGGTTTCGCTACCGTACAATCTCGAGCGATATGTCCTTCCTTTCCACAATTATAGCATAACTTGAACTGTTGTGGGCAGTTTGGACTGATATGTCCCTCTTTTCCACATTTGTAGCATACGACCGGTGGTCGTTCCCCTCCCTTGGAACCAGTTGCTGCTGGTGCTGCCATTTTCACATTGTCATTGTTGAATCTCCTCTTTTTAAAATCTCCTCTTGACTCGCTTCTTCTATTTTCGTGGCTATAATTACCACCAGAGTGGTTACCATTTTTGTCCGTCTTTTTCTTTCTCCACTGGTTATTGTTGTTTTGCTGACTGCTATCTCCAGTATGATCCTGATTGTGGTACCTCGGTTGACCGTACTCGTTATCTCGCTCCAACAATTGAGCCCTGTTAACAACATCTGATTAGAGAGAAAATTTATGAGAGATGAGATATTGTCGTATGCCGGGTTTCAAACCTCTCAGAAACATCCGCGTCATACGTTCCTCATTCTCCACCAAATGAGGTGCAAACCTGGATAACTCTGCAAACTTTGCCTCGTACTGAGACACCGTCATGTTATTTTGTTCTAATCTGATGAACTCCACTTCCTTCATATGGCGAACACTTTCAGGAAAGTATTTGTCATTAAATAGTTTTTGAAACGTCTCCCAAGACATGCTGAGTGCGGCTGGATGGGTACGCTTCACAGACTCCCACCAGTAGTCTGCCTCGCCACGGAACATAAAGGTGGCGAACGGAACCTTCTGCTCCTCCGTGCATCCCAAGACATCGAATATCTTGGTAATTTGCTTGACCCACGTTTCCGCTATGATCGGATCTGGCTTTCCCTTAAATTCTGGTGGTCCCAACTCTTTGAACTGCTTGGCTGTGACAACTCGTGAATTGCTATCATTTCCTCCTGTATTTTGAACACGAGTCTCCCTCGTCTGATTTTGCATGAACTGCAAAAAGCTTCTAAATATTGCGTCGTTCATCGTCTGATCAGTGGTGTTGTTCACAGGAGGAACATTGCCAGCCTGTTGCACGTTCTCCTCATTGGTAAGTACAGGCATCTCCACGGTCTCATTAACTCCAATGTTAACATTCTCGGTTGCCATTCTTAAATACTGCCATAAAACAATGGTTAAATAAGCAATTCAATATATCACATACTATCCCTATATACTGATCAACTAACAAATAAGCTTAGGTAGGACACACTAGCGAAGGAATTATTCGTCTCTCCCCTCCTAGTTCTATTCCCCGATCTCCGCCAGAGATCATATCCCTAAGCTCTGATACCAACTGTGACACCCCCAAAATAGGTATACATCACCCATTCTGAGTTGTCAACACACGGTTCAGAAACAACTACAACTTTATTATTACAACATGTAAACTATGAGTTTAAATACAGATATTGCCATCAAGACAATATCCACATACAAATAAATCCCCATCATAATTATTGATACATTATTTTACAAAAATGGTGAGGACTACTAAATAACTCTCCCTAGAACCTTCATTCCATACCCCGACTCGTACTCGCTATATTCTCGCCTCCTGAGAAGAAAAATGGAACAAAAAGGAAAAAGGGTGAGCTCAACTAGCCCAGTAAAGAATATTATGACTAAGATAATATACAACAAATTATCGTTAGTCTTCAACAGGTAAAAATCTGATAGAATACAATAGACAACAAATGTTAAATCAATATTTGCAGCGGAAAATATTAATTCATAGAAGAGTTACGTAGAGAATGAAATCTACTAATATCTATGAATTTAACAGTCCATCATCAATATTTTTATCCCTGTAACACCAATCAATATATATCTGGAATCATATATTCATCCTTGCACTACAGGCCAAGGACATTCATCAGTTGGTCATGTTCATCTAAACACCTGTTCATCTTTGCACTACGGGCCAAAGATATTCATCAGAAATCATTCATCTTTGCACTACAGGCCAAAGATATTCATCATAAATCATTCATCTTTGCACTACAGGCCAAAGATATTCAATAATATCATCATTTAAGACTGAGGATAATGAAAAATATTTTTAAAGAAACGAATCCAGTGAAACAAAATGACAAGGATTAAGGATTAAGGACTCGTACTTTGTTTAGTCACTGTAAGACCCCAAAAATTTTAAAATAAAAAGGAATTTCCTTTATTTATTATTTTGAAATAGTAAGGGTTGATTTGATTAATGTGGATAATTATGGGTAAAATGCGCAAATATTTTGAATAAGCAAGTGGTTATAAAATATTCATTGTTGTCGGGGAATATTCGTTTGGTCGTGGAATATTCTTGCTGTCGGGGAATATTCGTACGACGGCGCAGTCTTTTGTGGGCCCCATAACGGAAAGCGATTGAATGAAGAAAACGACAAAAATAAGTTATTCATAAATAACGGCGTAGTTGTTACCGTTTATACTGTTGGAATACCCGGTGGGTAAAATAAAGTAATACGCGTTGTTGAACAGTAGAACACGGTATTGCACCAATTATTGATTCTTACGTAAGAAGGCACTACTCAATAATTGTTACAGTAATTACTGTTCAGTATTTTATGTTATTGATTCAATAATTGATGCATTGATATTTTATATTACTGTTGTTTCAATAATTGTCACTACACAGTATTTTTCATTATCGAAGCAATAATTCATATTATCTGAATAATATTATTTGATAACATTATTGGCAATGTCTAGAAAGTTCTGTCTAAGGAGAGGTTTGGTCACCTAATTGCGCGCCAGTAAGGAGAAATTCTTATTGGAAAGCCCCCTCTTTCCTGGGAACGGCCTGGTTGCTAATATTGTGATTCTGTAATATTATTTGTGAATAATTAAATTATTGATTTATATGATGAGGAAAATATTGATTTTATGTGGATATAGATGGAGAAAATTTTTATTGTGACAATTGTTGAAAATTAATATTTTATCTTTTTCTGATAAAATAATTCATTTAAATATATTATTTTAATAATATATTAACGGTGATATTTTTATAATGAATGTGGGATATATGAGTATATGAGGAGGAAGAGTATTTTTGTGGCATTAAATGTTTAACACATATTTTGTGTGTTGGTGGACACAATTATTGACTGAAATTTGATTATAGCCTGTAAAATCGTCCGTTTGTGGATTTCGGTTAATTTCTGTTTGGAATTTGGAAAAACTTCCTTCTGCAAAGTTGTACAGAACTGAATTTCCTATAAAAACTCGCGAGATTCGAATTTTCTGGCAAAAGGGCTATTTATTATGAATTATTGAAGTTCCGAAGCTCCGAAATAATTGATTTTTGGAAGTTTTAATTGTTTTTAATAACAAAAACGTTTTTTTTGTTTTTGTCATTATTGTGGAGCAACAAAGATGGCTGAAATCAGTTCTTAAAAGGATGGCGTAGGAATATTTATATAATATATTAATATTATATTAAATTTTCTGCTTTGGTGTTCTAAGCAATTTCCTATAAATAGGTGCTTAGGTTAGAATTGAAAATCACACCAGAAACTGAAGTTTTCTCTCTCTATATTATCGAGCGTATTCTTGTGAGTATTTTGAGTATACTTTGAGTATTGTTATACGGTGCAAGTCATAGCCTATATCCGGTGTTTCAGCTAGAAGTACTGATCTTTCGAGGTAAAGGATGTTATTTTCTTCTCAAATGATATTATTTCTTCAATATCATGATACTGAAATAATGGTTGAAACTTTTTATCAAATTTGGAACTTTTTCATGTCGGGGTTACTATTCATGAGTTACTATTCACGAGTTACTATTCATGAGTTACTATTCACGAGTTACTATTCACGAGTACTATTCACGAAGCGTGAAGATGTTTTTTTTGTGAAATTACTATCTTTTGGTATCGGAGTTATTATTCACGTATACGACACTATTCACGTATACGGCACTATTCACGAATACGACACTATTCACCGAAAAATGAAATTTCTTCTTTTTGTCCAAAATATATATTCTGGATACTAGCTTTGATTGTATCCATGTTTTGATCATTCTTGAATTTTACTTCAGTATGATTATTTATGAAGTATTTTTGAACTCGGATTGTTTAGAGTACGAATCTTTAATACTTGTTATTTTGTTTCACTGGATTCGTTTCCTTTAAAATATTTTTCATCATCCTCAGTCCTAAATGATGGTGTTACTGAATATCTTTGGCCTGTAGTGCAAAGATGGTTGACTTTGTTATGAATATCTTTGGCCCGTAGTGCAAAGATGTACAGGTGTTGAGATGAACATGAATAATTGATGAATATCTTTGGCCCGTAGTGCAAAGATGAACAGGTGTTTAGATGAACATGACCGACTGATGAATATCTTTGGCCTGTAGTGCAAAGATGAATATTTGATTTGATTTGAGATATATATTGATTGATGTTACAGGGATAAAATATTGATGATGGACTTGTAAATTCATAGATGTTAGTAGATTTTATTCTCTACTTAACCCTTCTAATGAATTGTTGTTTCCGCTGCAGTTGTTGATCTAAAACTTGTTGTCTATTGTATTCTATCAGATTTTTCCCTGTTGAAGACTAAGGATAATTTGTTGTACATTATCTTAGTCATAATATTCTTTACTGGGCTAGTTGAGCTCACCCTTTTCCTTGTTGTTCCATTTTTCTTCTCAGGAGGCGAGAATGTAGCGAGTACTAGTCGGGGTATGGAATGAAGGTTCTAGAGAGAGTTGTTTAGTAGTCCTCACCATTTTTTTTTGTAAAATTATGTATCAATAATTATGATGGGGATTTATTTGCATGTGGATATTGTCTAGATGATAATGTTTGTATTCTAACTCACAGCTTATGGGTGGTAAAAGTTGTAGTTGTTTCTGTACCATGTGTATTTGGCGACTCAGAATGGGTTGGGTGGAATGGACCTATTTTGGGGTTGTCACAGTTGGTATCAGAGCTTAGGGATATGATCTCTGGCGGAGATCGGGGAATAGAACTTGGAGGGGAGAGACGAGTAATTCCTTCGCTAGTGTGTCCTACCTAAGCTTATTTGTTGGTTGGTCATAATATAGGGGTAATATGTGTTTTGTTAAATTGTTTAATTAACCCTTGTTTTATGACAGTATTTGAGAATGTCGACTGAGAATGTTAACAGTGGAGTTAATGAGACCGTGGAGATGCCTGTACTTACCAACGAGGAGAACGTGCAACAGGCCGGCAATGTTCCTCCTGTGAACAACGCCACTGAGCAGACGATAAACGACGGGATGTTTAGGAGCTTTTTGCAGTTCATGCAAAACCAGACGAGGGAGACTCGTGTACAGAATACGGGTGGAAATGATAGCAACGCTCGGCTTGTCACAGCCAAGCAGTTCAAAGAGTTGGGACCACCAGAATTCTGGGGAAAGCCGGATCCGATCATGGCGGAAACGTGGGTCAAACAAATTACCAAGATATTCGATGTCTTGGGATGCACGGAGGAACAGAAAGTTCCATTCGCCACCTTTATGTTCCGTGGCGAGGCAGACTACTGGTGGGAGTCTGTGAAGCGTACACATCCAGCTGCACTCAGCATGTCATGGGAGACGTTTCAGAAACTTTTCAACGAAAAATACTTTCCTGAAAGTATTCGACATATGAAGGAAGTGGAGTTTATTAGATTAGAGCAGAATAACATGACGGTGTCCTAGTACGAGGCGAAGTTCGCGGAGTTATCCAGGTTTGCACCTCATTTGGTGGAGAATGAGGAACGTATGACGCGGATGTTTCTGAGAGGTTTGAAACCCGGCATACGTCAGTATCTCATTTCTCACAAATTTTCTATCTATTCAGATGTTGTCAACAGGGCTCAGTTGTTAGAGCGAGATAACGAGTACGTTCAACCGAGGGACCATAACCAGGATCATACTGGTGACAGTAGTCATCAGAACAACGATAACCTGCGAAGAAAGAAGAATATGGACAAAGGCAGTAACCACTCTGGTGGTAATCGTGTCCATGAAATTAGAAGAAGCGAGTCAGGAGGAGATTTTAAAAAGAGGAGATTTAACAACGACCATGTGAAGACGACAGTGCCAGCAGCAACTGGTTCCAAGGGAGGAGAAAGACCACCGGTCGTATGTTATAAATGCGGGAAAGAGGGACATATCAGCCCAAACTGCCCACAACAGTTCAAGGTATGCTATAATTGTGGAAAGGAAGGACATATCGCTCGAGAGTGTACGGTAGCGAAACCAATTCCAGCGGGGATGGTGATTCAAAAGGCTGTCCCAGAAAAGTCAAAGTCAACGATTCCTGGAAGAGCGTTTGTCGTGACCGGTCAAAATGCGAGGAACCTGAACGAGTTTAGCACGGGTTAGTTAATTATAATTTTTGCGAAGTTTATACCTTACTAGGTACCGGTTCTACCCATTCTTTTATCTCTCTTGCTTGCGTTCAACGTTTGAACTTGACTTCGGAAAAATTAGACTTTGACCTATCTGTGGAGACTCCGTTAGGAGAAACTTTCATTACATCTGTTGTTTAGAAATCCTGCTTTATTCAAGTTGGCACTATCACATTACCTGTTAACCTTATTTCTATAGAGATATTTGCTTTTGATGTGATTTTAAGGTTAACTACTCATCATGCCAAAATTAATTGCTTTTGTAAGGTTGTTAGTTTTCATATTCCTAAGCAACCTGATATTCGAACTCAAGTAATCAAACCATTGAAGTCAAACATTTTTATATCAAGTCATGAAGTCATTCGTTTATTGAAAAACGGATGTCAAGTTTTTTAGTCCATGTTATGGATTTGAATAAAGACACGTCAGATTTGAATAATATTCCTGTTGTTATTGATTTTTCCTGACGTATTTTCTGAAGAATTTCTTGGCTTACTCCCAGAGCGTGATATTAAATTTTGTATCGACTTTGAATCCGGTACAAAACCCATTTCTAAAATCTCATATCGAATGGCTCCTATTGAACTTCAGGAGTTAAAAACCCAACTGTAGAAGTTGATACCCGAGCCTTTATCTGGTGACTTCCTTTGTGGAATACACAGAAGCCAGACTCTCTGTAGGGGACACCATATTCGTACGATAGTAAACAGATAGGTGTCATTGTAACGTGCTATCCAAGGTTGGGATATGAGTCACAGTTGAGAACCACCTAAGTCGATAATCGAAATACGTAGCTTTCTAGGCTTAGTTGATTATTATCGGAGATTCGTTGAAGGATATTCTCGAATCGCTATTCCATTAACGCAGCTGACTCGTAGAGATACAAAATTCGAATGGAGCAAGGAATGTGGGAAGAGCTTCGAAGAACTCAAGAGGAGACTCATTTCGGCACATGTTCTGACCATACCGTCTTAGAAAAACGAACGTGGTAGCTGACGTGTTGAGTAGAAGATCGTATACAAGTACGAGTACGATATTGTCAAAGACTAATTTCGTATAATTTATAAATAATGGAAATGGAGATGAAAACTCTAGGTACCCACGTGATGATATACGAGTATAATCGACTTTAATCGATAAAGTTAAAGTTGTTCAAGCTACACACTGGAGCTGATGAATTTGAAGAAGGAGGTGCAAGAAGTTGTTATTTCAAAAGCGAGAATTGGCGATGTGAGCAAAGCTCAAACTTTCGATTTATTAGTCCATTTGAAATTCTCGATCGAATAGGAACTGTGGCCTATAGACTCGTTTTACTGCTAAGTATGACGCGTTTTCATAACGTTTTTTTTTACGTATCGATGTTACGTAAATATGTGGACAACCCGAACGACGTCATCGAGTTAGAACCGGACAAAATAGCTGAAGACTTAACGTACGAGGAGGTACCTGTCAAGATGTTGGATGGGAAGGAGCATGTCCTACGCACGAAGGTCATACCACAAGTTAAAATTTTGTGGAGGAATCATGTTATAGAGGAAATGACCTTGGAGTTAGAAACGGAAATGAACGCGAGGTATCTTTACCTTTTCGAAACACCAGTTACGTACGTCAATTTCGAGGACGAAATTTCATAAGGAGGGGAGGTTGTAAGACCCCAAAAATTTTAAAATAAAAAGGAATTTCCTTTATTTATTATTTTGAAATAGTAAGGGTTGATTTGATTAATGTGGATAGTTATGGGTAAAATGCGCAAATATTTTGAATAAGCAAGTGGTTATAAAATATTCATTGTTGTCGGGGAATATTCGTTTGGTCGTGGAATATTCTTACTGTCGGGGAATATTCGTACGACGTCGCAGTCTTTTGTGGGCCCCATAACGGAAAGCGATTGAATGAAGAAAACGACAAAAATAAGTTATTCATAAATAACGGCGTAGTTGTTACCGTTTATACTGTTGGAATACCCGGTGGGTAAAATAAAGTAATACGCGTTGTTGGACAGTAGAACACGGTATTGCACCAATTATTGATTCTTACGTAAGAAGGCACTACTCAATAATTGTTACAGTAATTACTGTTCAGTATTTCATGTTATTGATTCAATAATTGCTGCATTGATATTTTATATTACTGTTGTTTCAATAATTGTCACTACACAGTATTTTTCATTATCGAAGCAATAATTCATATTATCTGAATAATATTATTTGATAACATTATTGGCAATGTCTAGAAAGTTCTGTCTAAGGAGAGGTTTGGTCACCTAATTGCGCGCCAGTAAGGAGAAATTCTTATTGGAAAGCCCCCTCTTTCCTGGGAACGGCCTGGTTGCTAATATTGTGATTCTGTAATATTATTTGTGAATAATTAAATTATTGATTTATATGATGAGGAAAATATTGATTTTATGTGGATATAGATGGAGAAAATTTTTATTGTGACAATTGTTGAAAATTAATATTTTATCTTTTTCTGATAAAATAATTCATTTAAATATATTATTTTAATAATATATTAACGGTGATATTTTTATAATGAATGTGGGATATATGAGTATATGAGGAGGAAGAGTATTTTTGTGGCATTAAATGTTTAACACATATTTTGTGTGTTGGTGGACACAATTATTGACTGAAATTTGATTATAGCCTGTAAAATCGTCCGTTTGTGGATTTCGGTTAATTTCTGTTTGGAATTTGGAAAAACTTCCTTCTGCAAAGTTGTACAGAACTGAATTTCCTATAAAAACTCGCGAGATTCGAATTTTCTGGCAAAAGGGCTATTTATTATGAATTATTAAAGTTCCGAAGCTCCGAAATAATTGATTTTTGGAAGTTTTAATTGTTTTTAATAACAAAAACGTTTTTTTTGTTTTTGTCATTATTGTGGAGCAACAAAGATGGCTGAAATCAGTTCTTAAAAGGATGGCGTAGGAATATTTATATAATATATTAATATTATATTAAATTTTCTGCTTTGGTGTTCTAAGCAATTTCCTATAAATAGGTGCTTAGGTTAGAATTGAAAATCACACCAGAAACTGAAGTTTTCTCTCTCTATATTATCGAGCGTATTCTTGTGAGTATTTTGAGTATACTTTGAGTATTGTTATACGGTGCAAGTCATAGCCTATATCCGGTGTTTCAGCTAGAAGTACTGATCTTTCGAGGTAAAGGATGTTATTTTCTTCTCAAATGATATTATTTCTTCAATATCATGATACTGAAATAATGGTTGAAACTTTTTATCAAATTTGGAACTTTTTCATGTCGGGGTTACTATTCATGAGTTACTATTCACGAGTTACTATTCATGAGTTACTATTCACGAGTTACTATTCACGAGTACTATTCACGAAGCGTGAAGATGTTTTTTTTTGTGAAATTACTATCTTTTGGTGTCGGAGTTATTATTCACGTATACGACACTATTCACGTATACGGCACTATTCACGAATACGACACTATTCACCGAAAAATGAAATTTCTTCTTTTTGTCCAAAATATATATTCTGGATACTAGCTTTGATTGTATCCATGTTTTGATCATTCTTGAATTTTACTTCAGTATGATTATTTATGAAGTATTTTTGAACTCGGATTGTTTAGAGTACGAATCTTTAATACTTGTTATTTTGTTTCACTGGATTCGTTTCCTTTAAAATATTTTTCATCATCCTCAGTCCTAAATGATGGTGTTACTGAATATCTTTGGCCTGTAGTGCAAAGATGGTTGACTTTGTTATGAATATCTTTGGCCCGTAGTGCAAAGATGTACAGGTGTTGAGATGAACATGAATAATTGATGAATATCTTTGGCCCGTAGTGCAAAGATGAACAGGTGTTTAGATGAACATGACCGACTGATGAATATCTTTGGCCTGTAGTGCAAAGATGAATATTTGATTTGATTTGAGATATATATTGATTGATGTTACAGGGATAAAATATTGATGATGGACTTGTAAATTCATAGATGTTAGTAGATTTTATTCTCTACTTAACCCTTCTAATGAATTGTTGTTTCCGCTGCAGTTGTTGATCTAAAACTTGTTGTCTATTGTATTCTATCAGATTTTTCCCTGTTGAAGACTAAGGATAATTTGTTGTACATTATCTTAGTCATAATATTCTTTACTGGGCTAGTTGAGCTCACCCTTTTCCTTGTTGTTCCATTTTTCTTCTCAGGAGGCGAGAATGTAGCGAGTACTAGTCGGGGTATGGAATGAAGGTTCTAGAGAGAGTTGTTTAGTAGTCCTCACCATTTTTTTTTGTAAAATTATGTATCAATAATTATGATGGGGATTTATTTGCATGTGGATATTGTCTAGATGATAATGTTTGTATTCTAACTCACAGCTTATGGGTGGTAAAAGTTGTAGTTGTTTCTGTACCATGTGTATTTGGCGACTCAGAATGGGTTGGGTGGAATGGACCTATTTTGGGGTTGTCACAGTCACGACCAAAAATACCTCAAAAATAATCATAGTGGTGTAAAATTCAAGAATGATCAAAACATGGATACAATCAAAACTAGTATCCGAAATAGATATTTTAGACAAAAAGAAGAAATTTCATTTTTCGGTGAATAGTGCCGTATTTGTGAGTAGTATCGTATACGTGAATAGTGTCGTATACGTGAATAATAACTTCGACACCAAAAGATAGTAATTTCACAAAAAAAACATCCTCACGCTTCATGAATAGTACTCGTGAATAGTAACTCGTGAATAGTAACTCATGAATAGTAACTCGTGAATAGTAACTCATGAATAGTAACCCCGACATGAAAAAGTTCCAAATTTGATAAAAAGTTCAGATCAATACTTCGGCATAATGATATTAGAAGAAATAATATCATTTTAAAAAAATAATATCCCTTACCTCGGAAGATCAGTACTTCTAGTTGAAACACCGGATATAGGCTATGACTTGAACTTACTCCGTATAGCAATACTCAAAGTATACTCAAAATACTCACAAGAATACGCTCGATAATATAGAGAGAGAAAACTTCAGTTTCTGGTGTGATTTTCAATTCTAACCTAAGCACCTATTTATAGGAAATTGCTTAGAACACCAAAGCAGAAAATTTATTATAATATTAATATATTTAATAATCTTCTACGCCCACTTTGACAACTGATTTCAGATCATAAAACACATGCTAGGGCTGCCCATTCAACAAAAAAAACGTTTTTATTAATATAAATATTTAAAACTTCCAAAAATCAATTATTTCGGAGCTTTAGAACTTCAATAATTCATAATAAATAGCCCTTTTGTCAGAAAATTCGAATCTCGCGAGTTTTTATAGGAAATTCAATTCTGCACAACTTTGCAGAAGGAAGTTTTTCTAAATTCCAAACAGAAATTGACCAAAATTCACAAACGGGCGATTTTACAGGCTATAATCAAATTTCAGTCAATAAATGGGGTCCACCGACATGTTTAACATGTTTTAAATATTTTTGGTAACAAAAATACTCCTCCTCCACATATACTCATATATCCCACATTCATCGTAAAAATATCATCGTTAATATATTATTAAAATAATATATTTAAATGAATTATTTTATCAGAAAAAGATAAAATATTAATTTTCAACAATTGTCACATTAAAATTTTCTCCATCTATATCCACATAAAATCAATATTTTCCTCATCATATAAATCAATAATTTAATTATTCACAAATAATATTACAGAATCACAATACTGACAACCAGGCCGTTCCCAGGAAAGAGGGGGCTTTCCAATAAGAATTTCTTCTTACTGGCGCGCAATTAGGTGACCAAACCTCTCCTTAGACAGAACTTTCTAGACATTGCCAATAATGTTATCTAATAATATTATTCAGATAATATGAATTATTGATTCGATAATGACAAATACTGTGTAATGACAATTATTGAAACAACAACAATATAAAATATCAACGCAGCAATTATTGAATCAATAAAATAAAGTAATGAACAGTAATTACTGTAACCATTATTGAGTAGTGCCTTCGTAAGAGTCAATAATTGGTGCAATACCATGTGCTACTGTGCAACAACACGTATTACCGTATTTTAACCACCGGGTATTCCAACAGTGTAAACGGTAACAACTACGCCGTTATTTTTAACAACTTATATTTGTCGTTTTCTTCCTCCAATCGCTTTCCGTTATGGGCCCACACATGGCTGCGCCGTCGTACGAATATTCCCCGACAGTACGAATATTCCACGACCAAACGAATATTCCCCGACAACAATGAATATTTTATATTATTTTGAAATATTTACATATTTTACCCATAACTATCCACATTAATCACATCAACCCTTACTATTTCAAAATAATAATTAGAGGAAATTAAATTTCATTTATTAATTATTTGGGGTCTTACACCACACCCCACCCCCCACCCCCACCCCCACCCCCACCCCCACCCCCACCCCCACCCATCCACCCATCTATATTTACATATTCAAGAAAAATATAGTTTCGATAATTGCACGTTTTGGGGCTCGAAATATTACAGTATAATACTTTCCTCTTTTTCTTCATTTTTAATTTAGTCCTGTAAATATTATCAAACTTGCACCACCTCCCCTAATAGTAAATCATGTGAATCAATAATAAATCATGTGACTCAATAGATCTAAACATGTGAAAAAATGAATTATAATATAGTACCTTCAACTATACCTCTATTTTTAATTTAGTCATGCAAGTATTATCAATTTTGCACCACCTCCCCTAATAGTACAAGAATGTGAATCAATAGTACACACATGTGAACAAATAGTTATAATAATATGAATTAATAGCAATTAATTCTTTTTTTATCCGATTAATTACTCGATTGGTCAATATAACCTCTAGACATAAATTATTATCGAAATAAATGTCGATTTCTACTAACACTAATAATTTCAACACAATGGAACTATCAGTTTCATCTTTAATCAACACGAAATTATTCATCATTAATATTATAATTCACAATATTTAACAACCAGGTCGTTCCCAGGAAAGAGGGGGCTTTTCGATAAGGATTTCTCATTAACAGAACTTCTAGACATTGTCAATATTGCAAATAATAATATGAATAACTTTGTCGTCTCAATTATTGATTTGATAATAATAAATATTATACAGATGATACTGTGACAATAATTGAATCAATAATATAAGAGATATGATGCATCAATTACTGTAGCAATAATTAAGTATAACTGAGCGACTTCTCACGTAGGCATCAATAATCAATACTATGTGCTACTATGCAACCACGCGTATTACTGTACTTTTATCACCGATTATTTTATGACAACTTGCTTAACTTTGAAAAAATTTCAAATACCACCCTTAACTTTAATATTTTATCAATTTAACCATTTACTAAATAGAATAATTATAAGAAAATTGAATACTTTCATTTCAGTAAATTTGGGGTCTCACACCCTTGCTCTACTTCGGTCAAGAGAACGGCTCCGAAGCCTACTTTCAGAACGTATGGAATCTTCATCTGTAAAACTCCATATTTTACGAATAAAGATTTAATTTTCTTGAAATATTTTTTTTTGAATATTATGGTGTGAATTTGAGATAATGTTATAGTTGTGGACATTATTTATAAATTTTATAAAATATGCAAGTTTTTATATAATATTCGATTGGTTGGGGAATATTCTTTTTGTCGGGGAATATCTGTACGACGGTACAATCATTGGAGGACCCCGCAATGGAATTATTGTCGGATTAAGAAAACGACAAAAATATTTTATGAAAATAACGGCGGAATTTTTACCGTTAAAACTGTTGAACTACTCGGTAGTAAAAGTACAGTAATACACGTGATTGCATAGTAGCACATGATATTGATTATTGATGCTTACGTGAGAAGTCACTCTATTTTTTTCAATTATTGCTACAGTAATTGCTGCATAATATCTCACGTTATTGGATTCAATTATTGTCGATATTTTGTATATTATTAAATCAATAATTGAGACGACAAAGTTATTAATATTCTTATTTGCAATATTAACGATGTCTAGAAGTTCTGTCAAGGAGAGGTTTGGTCACCTAATTACGTGCTAATAAGGAGAAATCCTTATTGGAAAGCCCCCTCTTTCTTGGGAACAACCTGGTCGATTAATATTGTGAATTATAATAATGATGATAAATATTGTTAAATATATTGAGGTGTCTTTTTATGAACTCACGGAAGTTTATATATATATATATATATATATATATATTATATATATATATATATTTTGTTTTATTAGTATTATTAATGTAATAAAACAGAAAAACTTTTTATATAAAACAGAACACTTTTATAAAGTTATTTATTTTATTAGACAATAATTAGAATATAATATATTTTATTATGCATAGTATTTTGTATAGTAAAATCTTTTTATATAAAACAGAATACTTTTATAAAGTTATTTGTTTTATTAGACAATAATTAGAATATAATATATTTTATTATGCATAGTATTTGTATAGTACCTGTATAGTGTTTGCATAGTAAAATCTTTTTATATAAAACAAAATACTTTTATAATGTTAATTGTTTTATTAGATTTTAAATAATATATATATATATATATATATATATATATATATTATATTTTATTGCATAGTATCATTTCTATTTTCATATAAATAGGATGCTTAGTTAGAATTAAAATCACACCAGAAATTCAGAGAATTCTCTTCTATAATCTTAAGCGTATTTCTTTAAAGTTTTAAGAAGCTTTGAGCGTAGTGCAAGTTTTCTTCAAGTATATTCTCGCCCTACCCGTTGGAGTACTCTTATTTATAAGGTAAGGGGTATTATTTCTTTCGTATTCATGAAGAGAACTTCTGTTATTCCATTCCTTATTATTCTGTTGGAATAACCTGTCTATGCGAAGTACCGCATACATGGTGAAATTCTTTTGTTATTCCATTCTTTATTATTATGTTGGAATAACCTGTCTATGCGAAGTACCGCATACATGGTAAAATTCTTCTGTTATTCTATTCTTTATCATTCTGTTGGAATATCCTGTCTGTACGTTTACGCATGACCTGGTTCCATTATTTATTATTCTGTTGGAATAACCTATATGTGCGGTCTATCGTATGTATAAGAATGGAAAAACGCTATAACAGGAGTTTTATAACTCCGATGACCATGAAATTTAAACTGGAAGCTCACGTTAACATGTGTAAGATCCTGCCAAGATTTGAGAATTTCTGGAATTAAACTTGAGGTAGCTAATTTCTTAAGGAATTAATTAGAAATTAATTTTTGAAAAATACTTAAGGGAGTTGAAAAATAAAAATAAAATACTTGTTGTGTATGAAATATATGTATATATGTTTGGGCAAATGATAGAAAAATAACAAGTTGATTTGGTAATTTTTCATGAAAATGGTTTAGTTACGAACATATGAGTTAAATATGTTATGTGAAGTAACGAAATTAGTAAATAGGATTTTATGGCTTGAGAATCCTATATAGGGTATATGCAAATTTTTGATAAGGGATTTGATCATTGGTGATGAAATCTTATGAGTATGACATTTTTGAATGATTAAATGCATTATTTGGTAAAGTATAAATAATTGAAATAAATTGTTTATAAGTTTAAGAAGTGATTAAAATATTGTTATATGTTAATAATATTAGATTATGAGTTTATTAAGTGATTGATAATATTTGGATAAATTTAAAGTCTTTAATATTTATTCTTGTTTTCGTTTGATTAATGCTTATATCATTGTCATCATTCTCATGTTTATATTGTGATAAAAGTCATCTTTGGCTTACGTGCATAGATGGACTTGGTGTGATTATGACCAGGGATTATTCGGTATAGTCATGACCGTAATATGACAGATGATGTGATTAAAATCCTCAATGGCCTTTAGTGCATTAATGGACAATTTTTGGCATGATTATGACCAGAGATTATTCGGTATAGTCATGACCATTGATGATTTAATGAATATCCTTGGCCCTTAGTGCAGGGATGATTCGATGATGTGGTTTATTTATTAAGCTGAGTCTCAACAATTAAGTTGATGAAAAACTTTTTAAATCATAGAAGATAGTAGATTTTATTCTCTACTTGACTCTTTTAATGGATTACTTGTTCCGCTGTAGTTAAACTTGATGTCTTTTATATTTTATCAGTTTAACATTGTTGAAGGCTAATAATAATTTATTCTGCATTATCTTAGTCATAATATTTCTTACTGGGCTAGTTGAGCTCACCCTTTCTTTCACTATTCTCTTCTGAAAATGAGAATATAGCTGGGACGAGTCGGGGAACGGAGTGACGGTCTAGATGATAGCATTAGTAGTCCTCACTATTCTGTTAAATAGTGTGACAATAAATGTAATGAGGAGTCCTTTGAGTGTGGATATTGTCTAGATGACAATATTCTTATTAAAACTCTCAGCTATGTTTTGTTGTATTTTTACACGACGTTTGTATAATTAAGTTGTATTTGTATTTTGTACCATGTATCTGGCGACTCAAGATGGGTGATGTATACCTATTTTTGGGGGCGTCACATCATCTTTTCTTGTTCGTCTGTCCAGAGACTTGCCACGTTCTTTGGGTTGAGTATAACTGGATGCCCTATCTTCCATTCTAGCCATAAAAACCATCTGTTTGGCAATATCCTCCCTTTGTTATAGCTATAATTTCAAAGCTTTGTTAGTTTCCTGTGCCATCTTGGCCAGAGTAGATGTCTTGTCTACCTGACCTTCTCGGTGTTGGGTTCTAGGCGGTATGCCTTCTACCCTTTTCCGATCCTTACCAGGCCCTTTACTTGCTGTAGAAAATAGCTTTCTTCTGACATCATCATGGTCTCTTGCATGAGACCCTGCTGGGATGTCTTGTGATTCAAGTCTGTCATGGATGCTCTTTGACGGTCCCAGCCTATCCTTGACAGAAATTCTCTGTTGAGAAAAACTCGCTGTCGTTGGATGCCCTTCACCGGTGACTGTCATAATGTTCACCATAACTTCCAATGTAGGACGTTCAATGCATGTGATTGAAAACTAGCAACACTAGAAAAGCCCCTCCTTCTAACGCCAATGTTAACTCTAAGATCTTTCCATGCATCTCAATCACCGAAAAGCGTGTCCAATCCTGCACAGAAAACGAATCAGCACCGAGAGCTTGACGGCTTGGGCCGCCGGGGGGATAGCTCCGGTGTGAGAGTAAGTACAAGTCGAAACAAGGTTAACAATGGAGGTTGAGTGTTCTAGTGCTGGTAAAGTAATTTGCATGTACCTTAAATTGCATGTTGCTTAAACCCATGTAGTACTCTGTACTTATATTGACCTTACCGCCTTGCATGCAATCCTTATCCCAAATCTCATCCATGTTTCCCACTAACTCAGGATTATATCAAATCCTCATTTAATTAAGTATGTGGATCCATAGTCCAACATTTGTCCATTACAGTAACCCTTGACCCAAGCCCAAATAACTCCACATAATTAATGACCCAAATAAGTATGGCCCAACAGGCCCAAATAATCATGGCCCAACAAGCGCCAATGAGCTTTATAAAAAAGCCGAAGAATGCTGAAAAAGCACCAAAGAATGAGAGAAAAAGCGCCAAAGGCCAAAAAAAGGCCAAGAAAGTTTTAGCGCCAAGCAACACAAAATAAAATGACCACACGGTGGAGCCCACCCTAAAATATACAAATACAAAATATAATAAAAATAATAATATATAAAATAATTAATAATAAAGTTGTCATTTATTTCTCTTAAAAAATATTTTTAGAGGAGTAAGGGACAAACGATGTAAATAAAAATAGGAAAATGATAAATCCACAATAGAAAATGATATTTTCACATGAAATCTTATAACGACGTTTTTCACCGTCACTATACATCTACAACGATACTTTTCATGTGTAAATATTAAAAAGTGTTGTAAAAATATAAATTCCCAGAAAAATATCTTCCAATAAAAGATTGTCACGTGTAATCTTTGTAACCCTATTAATGAATGACAATATATCAATTTGGCTTGTCGGGTGTTATGCAAGAATATTCAATATATAAGGCTCATGTTATAAATATGGGATGCTTCAGCCATTCAATGTACACATGATAATTCTCTCTTCATATCAACGTTATGACTTAAGTATCGGTCCTATCAGAGAGTCCTCCCGAGTTAACGTTCTGACTTAAGTATCAGAGAGTCCTCCCGAATTCCCAACTCTGGTGGACCTTTTGAAGGTTTATATATATAAATATAATGTTGATGTTATAGAGAGAGCAAGTTAAATTGAAAGTTTGAATCTGATCTCAAATATCAATCATACATATATTAATATATATCTGAATTTGCATGTGTATTGGGTATATACCCAATTTCATCATCTTCAACTACGATAACAATCTTCAAAATTTTCACAGTGACCATCATCATCGGCTTAAACTCCATCAGCATATTTACTCATGTTGAGATAGCAATCTTCGTCTAGATATATAAATTCTCTCTCTAAAATTGACATAGTTTTTATTTTTTAGAACTTGCAAGTCCGTGAAGGAGATAATAACTAAAGGACTCCATTTCTTTTAAAAAGAAAAGTATAGTTTTATATAATACCATCTGTTACATGTATTAACTGGTATATATTCTCAAACTTTTGGGCCGAATTATGATTGTCACGTATTTTGGCTGAAGTACTAACTCTAACTCGTATATATTCTCAAATTTCTGGGCCGAATTATGATTGTGACTATTTTGATTGCGACATATGTGCATACATCAGATATATAAGAATTAAGAAATATCTCATTTTAATTTATTCTACCTTATCGCATATACTTTACGTTACAATTCAATTTTATCAAATATTTATCGATATATATATAAGGGAAAAATATATGTACACAGCTGTGTATTACACAGTAGGCTATTACGACGGTTTTTTGGGTTATAGCGACGATTTCACCTGTCATCATAGTTATTCTAGGCTATAGCGACAGTTTACCGTCGCTATAACCCAAAAAATCTGTCGCTAAAGTCTTACTGTGTAATACACAGCTGTGTATATACATATAGCCCTATATATATATATATATATTATTTTCTATACTAATATTTGTTAAATAGATTAGATAGATAAATGTATTTTATTAGATAGATGTATGGACGGTGAGATTTATCTCAAACTTTGGACGGCCCAGATAATTTATTGAGTGAGCGGAAAATTCAAAATCATTTGTATTTTATTAGATAGATTTTCTATACTAATATTTGTTAAATTTATCCTTGTTTGTTGTCCTAGTACTATTGGGCTACTGCTTATGGACCTCTCTTTATTAGGTTGGGCTTTAACGGATTATTCGACTTGGTATAAATGAATGAAAAAAAAGATAATAAATAAATAATTCGGTATACAATCGCGAAGTATATAACTTATTATATAATAAAAAAAGAGAATTGATATTTCGGTAAGAGAAATTGATATTTTTACAAGTCCTCGCTCACATGAATGTCGTTCCGTTTACTACTACTCATGTGAGGGGAGTCTTGTAGAAATATCAATATCAATTCTTTAAAAAAATTATATAACAAATCCACACACATAACTATGAGTATATAGAGTCCGGATCTTAAGCTCACCTCTTATCCAACTCACCTGAGCTCACCCCTTTTAGCGACGGACCCGACGACGATTCGGTCATACAACCGTCGTCTATACTTTTAGCAACGGACAACATATAGCGACACTAAAAGTATAGACGACGGTTGTATGACCAAACCGTCGCCAGGTCCGTCACTAAAGAGGGATGAGCTCGGATGAGTTGGATAAGGGGTGAGCTTAAGATCCGAATCGATATAGAGTATATAATAATAAAAAGTGTCTAATTTTTTAAGTAATAAGAGTAAATAATAACCAATATATTCTTTTCTTTTCTATTTTTTTTGGTATATTAGTTTTTAGTTTTCAAATTCCCCAAAGTGGTATATGGATGATGGATCACACGTTGAGAACAAAAATAGGGTCCGTATTCCTATTCCTATTGGAAAATTAAAGGAGATATTCGACGCCTCTGTGACTGAAAGGCAAAGTTCCAATCCAATAAATACCCTAAACGCAGATATATAACTCTATCTCCCTGTTTATATATCAGCAGCGTTGGATTAAAGCTACGAAGCATGCAGATCTTCGTGAAAACGCTGACCGGAAAGACGATAACTCTCGAAGTCGAGAGTAGCGACACCATCGACAATGTCAAGGCCAAGATTCAGGTATCAATTTCATCAATTCTACCTATTATTTGAATGAATTTTATAATACTGATTAGTAGGATTTGAGGATTTTACTGATTCAATTTGTTGTGATAAACTTAGGGATTTTCCTGTGTTTGATTAACCTAGGGTTTTGTTTGTTGTGATGAACCTAGGGTTTTTCTGGGTTTTGCTTGTTTATTGTGTATGCGTTTTTAGGGTTTTCAGTTATTTTTTATACTTGTGTTATCTTCTTCCTTTTCTCTTAATGCACTCTCATAATTGTTAAAAAAAACATGCGTCTCTGCATATATTCAGCTCCAGTACCCTAATTTTTTAAATTATACTCTTGTTCTATTAAAGATAATTACGTTAGGTATTGTTGGAAATTTGGAAGAGGATATAATTTAGAGAGGAAGTGAGATATAACTTTTGGAGAACACTCAAGAACACTTTGATTTCACTTTTTTAAAACGATCCAAGTACAAGATTATTTATAGAACTCCTAGGACACTTCTAGAGCCACCATAATAATTACTGCATGACCAAGACATTTTCAAATACATTCATGTACATACATATATCATTTACTTAATTAATTCATGAATAATCTAGAATCAATTTGGCATAGTTGCTAACAAGTATTTACTGTATCTCCTAAATTTCAAATTGATTTTTCCATGAGAATTTTTCTTAATGAACGCTGATATGATTTGATAGTGCAAAATATATATTATGGATGAAAAAGTGTATTTGTTGTATTAGAATATCATCATGCGGATTTAATTTTTTGTTGCTATTTTGCAAAAATAAAAGTTATACATGTCCTTATAAAGTCATTAGGTGTCTGTGGCAGGCTGTCTACTTCCTACATGTATAGTTTTAGATAATCAAGTGAGGAGGGATTTTATCCTCATTTGGTTTATTTTATCTAAGATCGTTCTTCTTAGTATTACTCTTGAATTATATACTATGTTTTTTCCTGTTACATATTTTGGGTGCTGGGACATGCAATTGTAATTCTACATGTTAATCTATGATCAGATTTTGGGTGCTGGGACATTGCAATTGTAATTTAAGCTTTGCATCCTTATTTAGGTATCAGTGTTGAGATTTAAGACTAATACAAATATTCAGTTCACCTTGTTTGGGTAGTTATAGTGGGCTATAATATGATATGCCTGTATGCTGATTGTAAATTTTAAATTTCTTACTGCATAGGTCTGTGTTATATCTATTTGATCTCACTATGTTTTGCATGCC
Source organism: Panax japonicus (assembly GCA_020205505.1). Taxonomy (NCBI): domain Eukaryota; kingdom Viridiplantae; phylum Streptophyta; class Magnoliopsida; order Apiales; family Araliaceae; genus Panax; species Panax japonicus. The sequence goes on along the minus strand of CM035110.1, from coordinate 6,681,457 downwards.
ATGTTTATTATTATTGAGGAGATTTTGTTATTTGATTAAAATTTCTTTTTCTGTTCTCTGTTGGGACATGGATTGGATGAAATTATGTCCGGCTGGTTTATTTCTCCGAAGTTTTTTTTCATTTGTTTATTTGTTTAGTTTTTATATTATATTATATATATATATATATTTATTTATTAATTTAAAAAACTTGTTATGATGCTTGACTATCATAAATAATCTCTTAATATTTCAATTGAGGCCTCAAATCGCGCTATGGCTACAAGGTTATAACATCTATGTATGATTAATGGTTAGTTATTTAATTTGCCTAGTTGTCATTTGTCGGAATCTTACGTGTCACACTTTCAGTTATTCTTTTAATCTTTTTAATATTTTTAAAATATCACAATATGTCATGATTTGGAATCAGAGAATCTTAGTAGAACCAGAGTCGCATGAGATTCACATGATTAACAGTTTGATTTATTTTTATGATTCCCATTTGAATCCGAATTGACATGCATAACTTGGAATTTTAGAAAGCTGAGTCAAGAATTAAAATGTGGATATTTGATGTTACTTGTTTCAAGATTCACTTCTTGTGATTCTTGATTATCAACGGAGGCCTTAAAATTACATTTTCTGTTATCTGTGATTAAGAAGTTGTAATATTTGATCCTTCTGCTTAGTTATGAGAAAGGAGGTGGGCTTGTAGATCTCCTAGCTGTGGTGGAATATGTGGATGTTTGATATCACTTGCTGTTGTGATTCTTGATTATTCTGACTTAAACATTTTAGTCTTTCAACCCTAAGAAGTAGAGTCATGATGATTTCTGTGAAGCTGTCCATACAAATTTTTTATATTCTCTGTGTCAAAAAATCGGTCCCATTTTCCTTTTTAATGCACCCCAATACTAAATATAGACTAAAAAATGACATGATGTACAGATTGTATATAAAAACTGAGTAAACCCAACTTTAATCAAAATATCGTATATATTTATCTGAATTGAGTATAGGGAAATTGACAACCGTTCTTAAAATAGTTAAAATGCACGATTTCTTAAGACAGGATTCTCATTTTAAGTCGGAGGGAGTATATTATTGTATCCAACAAGCTTTTGTAGATATTCTATGCCCTGGGTATTTAGTTGTTAAAACTACATCGATCTTTTAAGCTTTGGATAGTTGTTTAAGTACAACATTTTTGCCCGGCCTTCTCAGAATTAAAATTTGGAGCTGTCTGTTGCTTTCCAAAATTTATCTTTGGATGACCTTTTTTATGTAGATAAAATTATACTCTGTGTAGCTTTGAATAAAAAGTTATTACGTTCAGTAATTATGTGAAGTTATTCTGCATAGTTGATTATTGAAAACTGCATCTGACGGAGGATATGAACCTCTGCATAGTTGTTTTAAGTGAAATCTAATGATCTAGCATCTGCATTTTTGTTTTCCCCATTTTATTTTGGCTGGCTGTTATTCTTTAAAAAAAACTTTGGCTTAGTGTTGCAAACCGCTCTTTTTGATGAGCTAAGGTGTGTTGCTGCCTCTCTCATGTTGATCTCATGGTGTTTGTGTGTTTGCCAGGACAAGGAAGGTATCCCTCCCGACCAGCAGAGGTTGATTTTTGCTGGTAAGCAATTGGAAGATGGTCGAACTCTTGCAGATTACAACATCCAGAAAGAGTCAACACTGCACTTAGTTCTGAGACTTAGGGGAGGAACTATGATCAAGGTGAAGACTCTCACTGGAAAGGAAATTGAAATTGATATTGAACCAACTGATACCATTGACCGGATCAAGGAACGAGTTGAGGAGAAGGAAGGAATTCCTCCGGTGCAGCAAAGGTAATTTTCTCTTATTTTGATAAACCTTTGATCTAAAGATTATGTTTTGAAATTCTTAGTTCAAGTTATTTAATCTCTGCTGCATAATTCCATTTTGTGTTATTTAATCTCTGCTGCATAATTTCATGTTGTGTTCATGATCTTAAAATATTCAATTTATACTATTTGTTCAAACCTCTTTGCGATTTTATAAATCTTGATTTGATTTAATCAATTCTAAGAAGATGTTGCCTTTTGGTATTCTCATACAATTTAAGGCACTGAGTCGCACAGGGGTCCTTGGGGTCTAGGCGCGAGGCGAGACGTGCGCCTCATCGAAGTGAGGCACACATATTTAAAAAAATTAAATATATATATATATATATATATATATATATATATACATTCAATCATTTATGTATCAAATTTATCAGCCATTAAGTAATTTTACAAACTTCTAAGCAGGTTCAAAAAGTTTACCTAGTAGTATAACGATGCACTAATATAATCGTATCATAATTACATTCTGCATAAGTACACAGTTAAATACTTATATATATATATATATGTGTGTGTATATATATATATATATATATTTATACTTACTAGTAATTGCCCGTGCCTAAAGGCACGACGTAACGAAAAATTAGATTAAAATTTGAAAAATACTACATTACCTAGACTTTTTGCAACCTAAAATAACTTACAATCAGACATAACAATTATCATAATTCACCAAACCTCCACAATAATTAATTTTTCTTTAAAAATAGATAACCAAAAAAATTTAAACCTATTTACAAAACTTAAAAATCATCAATAACAATTTTTATAATTCACCACACCACCATAATAACAATTATTATTATTACTTCTATTATTATAATAATTATTATCATTATTGTTATTATTATTGTTATTTGATTTGGGCGGGAATTTTTAGTGTGAGATGAAATGTGAGCCTTTAGATTAAGTTGGAAGAATTAAGATGAAATCTGAACCGTTCTTGTGGTTTGTCAAATGAAATATTCAAAATAGTTTCTATTTTATTATATAGATATTATAATTATTTTTATTATAATTATAATAATAATAATAATTATTATTAGTACTATTATAATAATATTTATTATTATTAGTACAATTATAATTATTATTATTACTATTATTATTAGTACTATTATAATAATAATAATTATTATAATAATAATAATAATTATTATTATTATTTGTTTGCGTGTGAAGAAGAGAGGATAAAGAAAGATTTTGTGTGTGAACATGAGAGAGAGTATGTTGTATGAGTGAATTTGATTTCGGCGGGAAGAAATATGAGCCTTTAGATTAAGTTGAAAGAATTAAGTTAGAATGAATCTGAACCGTTCTTGTGCTTTGTCAAATGAAAGATTCAAAATGGGTTCTGTTTTATTATATAGATATATATATATACTCCCTCCGTCCCATAGTTATAGGCTGATTTCTTTTGGCACATAGTTTAAGAAAATAAATTTAAGTGGCAATTTTGAATAGAAATTTTTCACATATACCCCTTAATATGAAATTAATGAATAAGTTAATTACTCCTTATCACACTAGAGCTCTCAACTTAATTGATTAACGTGTATTGACCATTAAAGTCCTTAACAATAAAACTTTAATACATAAACTTTCAACCAATTGTCTTTTATACACAAAATATGTTAAACTAGTAAAGCCTAAAAAGTTGAATTCTTTTATTGAGAATACAACAACATTAAATGCGGTGATAAAAATAATGATGTTGAATGTTGTTTCTTCAAAAAAAAAGTAATGGTTAAATATTTATTATAAGGGTATAAAAGTAAAACAATGAACCAACTAAATTTTATAAATAGTAAGTAGCCTATATATTGTGACATCTCAAAATGGAAAATCATCCTATAACTATGGGACGGATGGAGTATATAGTAAACACTAAACAATAATATAAATGCATATTTAAATATTAAAAAAAATACTTATAATTTATATACTCATATTTAATTATTTAATAAGTTAGTAAACACTATAATAGTAAAGTACTCAGTTTTTTAAAAAAATTGGGCTTAGTATTTTGCAAAATAGCCTATTTTTGGGCAAGAAAAGATGATTAAAAAAAGGATAAGAGATAAGGAAAAGGGAGATACTTATTTGGAGGAGGAGGTTGCAATTGGTGGTCTAGATTGATTAGGAAAAAAAATACACAACTTCAATGAGGCCCGCGCCTCGGGTGTGCCTCATTGAAGGAGCCTTGCCTTAGACGAGGCGCCCAACGTGGGCTAGGATGGGTCTCACGCCTAGGTGCGCGCCTAGGCACGCCTTTAAGATCACTGGGTATTCTTCTGCCTTGTTTGATGTATGTTAGTAGTTAGTATATCATTATAAATCATATTTTCTTTGGGTTAATTCATGCATAAGGTTGATCTTTCCTTGACTTATATTTTGTTGGAAGATGAATGTTCATTGCCTTTTCTTTTTTTGTTAATTAATGTTCATTGCCTTTCATAGTTCTTTTGCATTGGATGCCCTTGTGTAGTTGTGTTCTTACATGACTTTTAAACCTGCTAAGTTCTTCTTGAATAACCTGCGGGCACAGTTTATTCGAGGGTATTATTTTAAATTTTATCAAGGAGACATCTTTCAGATATAGGTTTGTTTGAATCTCTTATGTTTTTGACTATGGGGTGCTTTAGAACCTTATTTTGAAGTCTAATGTTTTGCTACCTCTGATGTTTGTTTCTTTGTTGTGCTATACTTTTGTGTGCATTTTTTGACGTGTATTCTAGCATTCTCACTTCTCTAATGCTGTTAACTGTTAAGTATGTTCTTATTAGTTCTGTAGGGCTAATGATGGATCATCTGGGACCCTAATTTTCCTTTAGTTTTCAAGGATATTCTAATATTGTTTTGTGATGGTTTCGCTGCACCCCTCCCCAAAAAAAAAAAAAAGCTCCTACTTTTTAATTTTTTTCCCTTTTAATATTACAAATAATTAGCACTCTGGTTCAGTGGGCACGGATCATGAGGCCTTGAATGATGGTTTCTATTTTTTTTATCAACCTCCACAATCAAGTACTCCCTCCGTCCCAGGATAAAATTCCTGGTGAACTTTTCACGCATATTAAGAAGAAGAATAAAATGACAAAATTATCCATAATAATGTCATTAAATATGGAGAGAGAATTAGAATAAGAAAAGTATAAGATATTTAATGCTACGGGCATAATAGGAACAAATGTGTAAAAGTTTGGTTATTAAAAGAAAGAGGACATTTAACATGAGACAACCAAAAAAAGTAATAAGGACTTTTATCCTGGGACGGAGGGAGTATAATATTTCCTAGTTATGCCTCTGTCCGGATTTTGGTTATATCAGAAACACACTGAGATTAATCTACATAGCAACTTTTTCTTCCATTGCATTCACCTATGATACATATGTGATAATTTATATGCGTAATATTTTGTATCCTGGTTATCCTTTTTCCTTTTGAAATTATAATTTTAAGCTTCTGTCGTGGCTGTTACATCAAAACTATCCAGTCGCACCAAACTTGACAAATGCCTTTGTAAGTAGTATAGGTGTTCACACGATAAGATCTTTATTATACTTTTAGCAAGCGTCATGGCTTTGGATATGCATAAGTCATCAAAGGGGGTAAAGGGAATGATAAGTAATAGGAAGGAATGAACCTTTCTTGAGCCCACAACCTTCTTTTCCTCTGTCCGTGAATCAACTTTTTCATATGGACTGAATATATTTATACATTTGTTAGCCATATTACTTTTCATCTACTTTGGTTTTGTAGCCGTACTGATATACTTGAAAACTTGGACCTTTTTTTTTAAGTTTGAAAAATTCTCATATTAAGTTTCCATATTTTACAGGCTCATTTATGCTGGCAAGCAGCTTGGAGATGACAAAACAGCAAAAGATTATAATATTGAGGGCGGCTCAGTACTTCATTTGGTTCTTGCACTTAGGGGTGGTAGTTTTTAAATAATTCTTCTGATTTTAGGGAAAAATCTCTTGTCAAGCTTTATGTACTGTGTGAAGTAAGCACATATTTATGCTTTATGCTAAACATGTTTTGATCAATTGCCCCAGACAAACTTATGGTTCTCTTTTCTTATTTTCTATAACTGCTGTGGGTTGTAATTATGAAATGATAAGCTCAGTTTGCTTATATCTTTTATATGCTGCAACTCTAAAATGGCATGGTTTCATTACTTGTGCCAAGATAAGTCTAAGAAATTTTCAAAGTTGGTGGCTGAAGAAACTGGGTATTCGTATTCCCCACTAGATCAGTAGATTCAGTCAGTTGACAACTTTTTTCTGGTTACGCTTTAGGTGCTTGTGGTTGCATTTTGTGGCAGGACTTGTCAAGGGGTGTTTGGACGCTTGGCTCATCTTCAGATGATTTGAGATGTTTTCTTTTTGGTATTTAGGTCGCTAGTTTGGCATGTGGTGGTATGGTCACGAGGTTGTATTGTGGTGGTTGAAACTATTTGGTAGCATGTTCTATAATTGTATGTTCAGGCCAAATGTTTTGGTTGTGTAAGCATGCATTTGCGATGGTAGCATTTGGACCTCCAAATGAACTAATCATTTTTGCTGCGTTACTTTTGAGACCCAAACTCTGTTTGAAACTCAAATGTTATGTTTTAGTCCCTAGCATTACGAAAATAAACCACGTTTGAAGGTGGATAAGATTTTCAAGTGTGTTTGGACTGAACCCTCCTCCAACCAAACATGAACAATGTAGTAATACTCTCCCAAGTAGAGGCTGGAGACTTATTTATGTTGAGTTTTGTTCGTCTTTGTCATTGAATTTCCCATGAAGTAGGGTGCTCAAAATCTAAATTTGAAGCTTTGACAAAGTGATGGAAGGCTGTATCTCTGGTCAAATGATCAAGAAAAGTGTTATGATATGATAATAAGCGTGAGTCATTTATTTTTGGTTGCAGATTGCAGAAGCCTTGGTCAGGTTAGCTAAAACTGAAAATCTTTGATGCATTCAAAACTAAACTTGGAAGGTATACCTACTAAGTAGGACTGGCTACCAGTAGTCAATATACCTACCAAATCTACCATTTTTGGAGTCATCTGTTTTGACCAGCTTTCTGTTTCAGGTCTACACTTGCAACCTTATTTTCTTCTAATAACTCCAATTTCTTCCCCCTATTAAAGTACACATCAAATCACACAAGAACCAAACCAATTTTTATGATGTTTGTTTATTTATTTATTTAGTAATATATATAGATATTGTGGTTGAACCTAGGACCTTAATTTATAGAAATATCTAATAAAATATCACAAATCTTATAAATTTATGTACATGGAGTAAGTAAGCCACACATCATGCTTATGATATCTTTTAACCACAATAAAACTGTAGCTATGGTAATGTGAAAATTGGGTATGGTTACTTGTATCATTAATTCTCCATATGAGACTTGAATTTTAGTTTTAATTTTAATGTACAAGTCAAAACTGTTGGAAAGAGACATGACATGCAAGCCACCTCAATTGAAGAAAACAAATGGAGAATTTATCGAAAGAGGCATGACCTTTACCCTTTTCTCTAAAGTAAATTTTTAATTCCTTATGTCAAAAGTGGCAAGTACTACCCTCTTATTGCAAAAAAAATTCAACACACCCGTGTGCTTATAAGACAAATC